>UCOH01012678.1:0-145344 GCA_900474275.1 Synergus japonicus
GGCTCGGACATTAATATATTACGATTCAAGCAATATACAAAATCTCCATTTTCACATACAGATTATACTGACGAGAAATGCTCGACATATATCACAATGACTAATAGAATTATATCTTCTCCCCAATTTCAGCCCTGGAACAAATTATCCTTCGCATTTACGATCAATCGACGTACCCATAATTTCATATGAGAATTGTGTAAATAGTTATCTACATTATTATCCTATTACCGATAAGGATATTTGTACTTTTCATCCGCAAAGACACTGTGGTCATACTGATCGTGGTGCTCCCTTAGTTATTAATAACTTATTAGTTGGAATTTTCCTGCGGAGTGGACCAGCGCAAGAGAACATGGATTGTCAATTTCCTGAAATTTATGCATTCTTGCCACATACCTATTACAGTAACTGGATCACGGCTAATATGTAAAAGATCGAATTAAAATAAAAATTGCTATACATTCATCTCCCGATCGAGGGCACCGCTCGGAGGTCGAGTGTCCGCGATCGGATGGGATATAAATAGCTCGAGCGAGCACTCTAACGTCACCACTCAGGACCGAATGTATGTAGACTTTAAGATTCGCTAATTCCTATACTACGCAGGCCCAGACCGGTGATGAAACGCGGAATCCGGCCGGCTTCCAGTCAAAACTGGGTGTCCACGTTTGGGCCAGGCCAGATTTGGCGTTTCACCCCGGTTTAACATCCCCCGACTTGGGCCCGCTTAGGACCACAGTAAAATATCTACACGGGTATTTATGTATAACAAAAATCTTAAATTCTGAAGTTGATGATAATGATGATAAATTCTGTATGAATTTTATAAAAAATAAATAATTTCACGACAATTCTACTATCTTACTCTACATCACGAGAGTCTTTACGCAACTACCACTGTCAAGACGAGGTCAATATTTTTTCGTGCAGTCGATAAAAAAATATAAATATTGACTTTTTCTCATCAAATCACCCTCAAATATATACCTATCATTTGCAGCGTTTATGTGTAAGTTAAAAAGGATAACGTAAAATGGTTTAAGATTTAGTGTGGAGTTTATGTAAAGTTTAGTCCATAAATAACTTGAAACTTTCTAATGTTTTGCCAAAATACATCTTGTATTCAAAAACTCTAAGCTTTGCAAATAAGCAAATAAATATATAAAAATGCAGTGATTTAACAAAGCATTTTTGACTAATTTGCGCTGTAAAATGTCAAGAACTATATACTTGCATCTTCTAATTCTTTATGGAATTTTCTCTCAAGGATATATTGGAACATTCGCAGATAAAGAAATTAGTAAGAAATCTTATATCAACTAGAAATTCATCTGGATTAAAGCTAATAAGCTTAAATGTTAAAAACTACTATAACCAAGAGACTAATGAATTTCATCTTTGCATAAGAATCATCTGATTTTCGCACCCGTCAAAAACGTGTAGTTAGTTACGAGCAGGGTGGAGCCACAATAGTGCGTATTGAAGAACGACCATACGTTGTACGAATTCAAAGAATAGGTCGTACCTATTGCATGGGTAATATTAGTGCCAGACCTTTGGATGGTATTGCCTTGATGACTATTGAGCCAGAAATCGTGTATAGAATATTCGTTAGGAACATACAATTACATTTAAGACCTTTACGACCAAATATGCTTGGAACTGTTACTGTTTGGAACTGTTACTGGTTGGGGATACAACTACAGAAACAGAATTAAGAATTAATGAATTAATGGTTAAGTTGTCAGTAATAGATTAATATATTACGATTCAAGCAATATACAAAATGTCCATTTTCACACACAGATTATACTGACGAGAAATGCTCGACATATGTCACAATGACAAATAGAATTATATCTTCTCCCCAATTTCAGCCCTGGAACAAATTATCCTTCCCATTTACGATCAATCGACGTACTCATAATTTCACACGAGGAATGTGTAAATCTTTATCGAAATTATTATCCGATTACCGATAAGGATATTTGTACCTTTCATGAGCAAAGACGCAGTAGTCATACTGATCGTGGTGCTCCATTTATTATTGATGACTTATTAGTTGGGATTTTCCATCAAAGTGGACCACTGGGAAGTCGCACTCATCCTGAATATCCCGAAGTGTTTGCACTTTTGCAACATGCCTATTACCGTGATTGGATCAGGGCTCATATTTAAAAGATCGGGTTACAGTTGAAATTGTTATCATTGCAAATTTTCTGACTAGAAATTATATTATTATTATTAGAATTACTTAGGAAAAAAAAACATAAAATCAGAAGTTGATGATACTGATGATAAATTATGTATGAATTATTTAAAGAATAAATCATTATATGAGAATGTCACGAACTGACTTTACATCCCGAGTCTTGACGCAACTACAAATATCAAAACAAGAGCAATATTTTTGATGACAGTCGAAAAACTAATATAGATATTGACTTATTCTTTTCAAGTCTCACTCTAATCCCCCTATCATTTGCAGCGTGTGTGTAAGTTATAAAAGATAACGTACAATTGTTTAAGATATAGTATGGAGTTAATGTAAAATTTAGTGTTTTTGTAATATTCATGTTTTATTCGTTAAAGACTCTAAGCTTTGTAAATCAGCATACTACAAAAATTCAGTGCAGTTATTTAATAAGGCATTTTTTGATAATTTACGCTTTAAAATGTCAAGAACTATATCCTTGTACCTCCTAATTCTTTGTGGAATTTGGTCTCAAGGATTTATTAGAACATCGGCAGATGAAGCAATTAGTAAGAAAACATATATCAACTAGAAATTCATCTGGAATAAAGCTAAGAAGCCTAAATGTTAAAAAAACTATACCAAGAGACTAATGAATTTCATCTTTTCAGAAGAATCATCTGATTTTCGCATCCGCCAAAAACGTGTAGTTAGTTACGAGCAGGGTGGAGCCACAATAGTGCGTATTGAAGAACGACCATACGTTGTACGAATTAAAAGAATAGGTCGTATGTATTGCATGGGTACTATTCTATCGCACCGTACTGTCATCACTACAGCTGTATGTGCTGAGTTTCCTGCAACGCAGTACAAAGTTATAGCGAAATCATCACATGCATCTACAATTGGTACGCTCCACAATGTAACAGTTATAAAATTACACAACAGTAATATTACTGGTAGACCTTTGGATGGTATTGCATTGATGACTATTCAGCCAGAAATCGAGTATAATACATTCGTTAGGAATATACAATTACATTTAAGACCTTTACCACCAACTAGGCTTGCAATTGTTACTGGTTGGGGATTCAACTATAGAAACAGAATTATTGGGTAAGTTATCAGTAATACATTAATATATTACGATTCTAGCAATTTACAATATTTCGATTGTCGCGTATGGATTATACTGACCAGAAATACTCGACATGTATATCGCAATCACTAAAACTATATCTTCTCCCTAATTTCAGCCCTGGAACGAGTTATCCTGCAAATTTACGATCAATCGAAGTTCCCATAATTTCATATGAGAATTGTGTAAATAGTTACTTAAATTATTATCCGATTACCGATAGGGATATTTGTACTTTTCATCCACAAAAACACTGTGGTCATACTGATCGTGGTGCTCCGTTAGTTATTAATAACTTATTAGTTGGAATTTTCCTGCGGAGTGGACCAGTGCAAGATAGCATGAATTGCCAATTTCCTGAAATTTATGCATTCTTGCCACATACCTATTACAGTAACTGGATCAGGGCTAATATGTAATAGATCGATTTACAATTAAAATTGCTATCGCTGAAAATTATCTGACTAGAAATTATATTATAATTAAATTTATTTATGTAAAAAAAACATAAACTCTGGAGTTGATGACAGTGATAATAAACTATGCATAACTTATTTCAAAAAATTAATAATTTTACGAGAATATCACGATCTTACTCTACATCACCGAGAGTCTTGATGCAACCACCAACGTCAAGACAAGGTCAATATTTTTTCGTGACAGTCGAAAAACGAATATAGATATTGACTTTTTCTTGTCAAATCTCCCTCGATATATACTTATCATTCACTGTTTATGTAAGTTGTAAAGGATAACGTAAAATTGTTTACAATATAGTGTGGAGTTTATCTAAAATTTAATCCATAAATAACCTGAAACTTTCGAGTGTTTTTCCAATATTCGTCTTGTATTCGTCAAAGAATCTAAGCTTTGCAAATAAGCAAATAAATATATAAATTCAGTCCAGTGATTTAATAAGGGCACTTTTTGATAATCTACGCTCTAAAATGTCCGGAACTATATACTTGTACCTCCTAATTCTTTGTGGAATTTGGTCTCAAGGATTTATTGGAACATTGGCCGATGAAGAAATTGGTAAGAAAATTTATATCAACTAGAAATTCATGAGGAATAAAGCTAATAAGCCTAAATGTTAAAAAATAATATACCAAGAGACTAATTAATTGCATCCTTGCAGAAAAATCATCTAGTATTCTCGTTCGCCAAAAACGTGTAATTAGTTACGAGCAGGGTGGAGCGACAATAGTGAGTATTGAACAACGACCATATATTGTACATATTAAAAGATTAGGTCGTATCTATTGCATGGGTGCTATTCTATCGCATCATGTGGTCGTAACTTCATCTTTATGTGCTGAGTCTCCTGCTGCGGAATACAAAATTGTATCGAAATCATCACAAACATCCAATTCTGGAACACAGCACCAGGTAACAAATATAATAGAACGTAAAAATAATATTCCTGACAGACCTTTGGATGGTATTGCCTTGATGACTATTGAGCCGGAAATAGTGTATGGTATATTCGTTAGGAACATAGAATTACATGTTGGACCTTTACTACCGCGAATGATTGGAACTGTTGCTGGTTGGGGATACAACTATAGAAACAAAATTACTGGGTAAGTTATCAGTAATACATTAATATATTACGATTCAAGCAATATAGAATATTTCTATTGAATAATATTAAATATTTCTAATAAAACTACATCTTCTCCCAATTTTAGCCCTGGAACGAATTATCCTTCTAATTTGCGATCAATCGAAGTACCCATAATTTCACATCAGGAGTGTGTAAATATTTATCGAAATCATTATCCGATTACCGATATGGATATTTGTACCTTTCATGAGCAAAGACACTGTGGTCATACTGATGGTGGTGCTCCATTAGTTATTGATGGCTTATTAGTGGGAATCTTCCTTCGGAGAGGACCATTTAGAGGTCGCTATGATCCTGAATATCCCGAAGTATTTGCGCTATTACAACATGCCTATTACCGTGATTGGATCAGGGCTCATATTTAAAAGATCAAGTGACAGTTCCATAACATGAATGAACACACACGGAAAAATGCATGGTTGGTCCAACCATACAAATGGATAAATATGGTGCATCCATAGTTAATGGTTGCAGCAACCATAGAATAGTTGCAGCCACAATTATCATATGTTGCTGCAACTGTTCTATGGTTGGCCCAACCATACCTTTTTTTCATGCAATTCATATTTTAAGGAGTAATAATCTGTATCACGTAGCATGGAAAATACTGCATCAAATAAAGATCTTTATTTTAATTTAGTTACTGTTTTTATTACGCTTATTTGCAAAGTTTTATCGCCTATATAACATATTCTTATGAAATTCGTTTAATATTTAGTGTAGAAATAAAAAAACTTTGGTCTTCAAGATTTATCTTCACCTCCCGGAGAAAACTGTTTAGTAGATCTCACTGTAGAATAGTATATTATGGACAGCCTAAGCTATCGATTGGATGTACAAAAATTTTTAGTAGATTTTATCCATCCAGTAGTAAGAATAACTACTCGATGGTTAAATCTACTAAAAAGTTTAGTAAATCCAACCGCTAGCATTAGTCTCTCCATAATATACTATTCTACTGTGAGATCTACTAAATAGTGTTTTCCGTGCTTTGCTTCTAAAGTCACTTATTTGCAATGGTTCGTTTTAGATAAGCGAGAGTCATACACATTACAAATTAATGAAAGATAAGAGGAATATAAGAGGAAACCAATCCTTAAAGCCCTATCGAGATTAGGTAAATAGAAATTGACATCATGCAATTGATGTTTCAGATGAAGAACTAGGTTCTAAAATCGCCAAAAAGTGTATTACACAATATTTGAATGGCCTGAAATTTATGCATTCTTGCCACATACCTATTACAGTAACTGGATCAGGGCTAATATGTAAAAAATCGAATTACAATTAAAATTGCTATCGTTGCAAATTTTCTGACTTATATTACTATTAAAATTATTTTTTTAAAGAAGCATAAATTCCGAATTTGATGATAAATTATGTATGACTTTTTTTAAAAATACATAATTTTACGATAATGTCACGATCTCACTCTATATCCCGAGAGTCTTGACACAACTACCAATGTCAAGACAAGGTCAATATTTTTTCATGACAGTCGATGAAAAAAAAAAAAGATATTGAGTTTTTCTTGTCAAATCTCCGTCGATATATACCTATCATGTGCAGCGTTTATGTAAGTTATAAAGGATAACGTAAAATTGTTTAAAATATAGTGTGGAGTTTATCGAAAATTTAATCCATAAATAACCTGAAACTTTCTAGTGTTTTTCCAATATTCGTCTTGTATTCGTCAAAGAATCTAAGCTTTGCAAATAAGCAAATAAATATATAAATTCAGTCCAGTGATTTAATAAGGGCACTTTTTGATAATCTACGCTCTAAAATGTCCGGAACTATATACTTGTACCTCCTAATTCTTTGTGGAATTTGGTCTCAAGGATTTATTAGAACATTGGCCGATGAAGAAATTGGTAAGAAAAATTATATTACCTAGAAATTCATTTGGAATAAAGCTGATAAGCCTACCTATAATAAAAACACTATACAAAGAGACTAGTTAATTTCATTCTTACAGAAGGATCATCTGATATTCTCGTTCGCCAAAAACGTGTAGTTGGTTACGTGCCGGGTGGAGCGATAATAAGGCGTATTGAAGAACAACCATACATTGTACGAATTAAAAGATTGGGTCGTATCTATTGCACGGGTGCTATTCTATCACATCGTATTGTCATCACTACAGCTGTATGTGCTGAGTTTCCTGCAACGCAGTACAAAGTTATAGCGAAATCATCACATTCATCTAATGTTGGTTCACTCCACAATGTAACAGATATAAAATTACACAACAGTAATATTACTGGTAGACCTTTGGATGGTATTGCATTGATGACTATTAAGCCAGAATTCGTGTACAATATATTCGTTAGGAACATACAATTACATTTAAGACCTTTACCACCAACTAGGCTTGCAACTGTTAGTGGTTGGGGATACAACTATAGAAACAGAATTATTGGGTAAGATATCAGTAGTACATTAATATATTACGATTCAAACAATATACAACATTTTTATTGAGACGTACGGAGTGTACTGACCGGAAATGCTCAACATATATATCGCAATCACTAATAAAACTATATCTTCTCCCCAATTTCAGCCCTGGAACAAGTCATCCTGCAAATTTACGATCAATCGAAGTACCCATAATTTCATATGAGAATTGTGTAAATAGTTACCTAAATTATTATCCGATTACCGACAGGGATATTTGTACTTTTCATCCACAAAAACACTGTGGTCATACTGATCGTGGTGCTCCTTTAGTTATTAATAACTTATTAGTTGGAATTTTCCTTCGGAGTGGACCAGTGGAAGATAGCATGAATTGTCAATTTCCTGAAATTTATGCATTCTTGCCACATACCTATTACAGTAACTGGATCAGGGCTAATATGTAAAAGATCGAATTACAATTAAAATTGTTATCGTTGCAAATTTTCTGACTTATATTACTATTAAAATTATTTTTTTAAAGAAGCATAAATTCCGAATTTGATGATAAATTATGTATAACTTTTTTTAAAAATACATAATTTTACGAGAATGTCACGATCTTACTCTATATCCCGAGAGTCTTGACACAACTACCAATGTCAAGACAAGGTCAATATTTTTTCATGACAGTCGATGAAAAAAAAAAACAGATATTGAGTTTTTCTTGTCAAATCTCCCTCGATATATACTTATCATTCACTGTTTATGTAAGTTGTAAAGGATAACGTAAAATTGTTTACAATATAGTGTGGTGTTTATGTGAAGATAAGTTCATCAACAACATGAGACTTTCTAGTATTTTTCCAATAATCGTCTTGCATTCGTAAAACTCTAAGCTTTTCAAATCAACATACTACAAAGATTCAGTGCAGCGATTTACTAAGGCATTTTTTGGTAATTAATTTAAGCTTTAAAATGTTCCGAACTATATACTTGTATCTCCTAATTCTTTCTGGAATTTGGACTCAAGGATTTATTAGAACGTTGGCAGATGAAGAAATTAGTAAGAAAAATTATATCACCTAGAAATTCATTTAGAATAATGCTATAAAGCCTAAAAGTTAAAAAACACTATACCAAAAGAGACTAATTTATTTAATTTTTGCAGAAGAATCATCTGATTTTCTCATTCGCCACAAACGTGTAGTTAGTTACGAGCAGGGTGGACCGAGATTAGTACGTATTGAAGATGAACCATATGTTATACGTATTAAAAAAGCAAGTCGTATCTATTGCATGGGTGCTATTCTATCGCATCGTATTGTCATCACTACAGCTGAATGTGCTGAGTTTCCTGCAACGCAGTACAAAGTTATAGCGAAATCATCACATACATCTACAATTGGTACGCTCCACAATGTAACAAATATTATAGAACGCAAAGATAATATTCGTGGCAGACCTTTGGATGGTATTGCATTGTTGACTATTGATCCAGCTATTGAGTATGGTCGTTACGTTAGGAACATAGAATTATATCTAAGACCTTTACTACCAAATATGCTTGGAATTGTTAGTGGTTGGGGATACAACTACAGAAACAGAATTACTGGGTAAGTTATCAGTAAAATATCACGATTCAAGCAATATAAATTATTTCTATTGTCGCATAAAGATTTTACTGTCCAGAAATGCTTGACATGTATCATAATCACCAATAAAACTATACCTTCTCCCCAATTTCAGCCCTGGAACGAATTATACTGCGAATTTACGATCAATCGAAGTACCCCTAATTTCACATCAGGAGTGTGTAAATATTTATCGAAATTATTATCCTATTACCGACAAGGATATTTGTACCTTTCATCCACAAAGACACTGTGGTCATACTGATCGTGGTGCTCCTTTTGTTATTCAAAACTTATTAGTTGGAATTTTTCTTCGAAGTGGACCAGTGGAAGCTCACATGAATCGTGATTTTCCTGAAGTTTTTGCATTGTTGCAACATACCTATTACAGTGACTGGATCAGGGCTAATATTTAGAAGATCGAATTAAAGTTAAAATTTCTATCTCTATAAATTATCTAACTATAAATGATTATTAAAATTATATGTTAAAAAAAATAATTCAGAAGTTCATAATACTGATGACAAATTCTGTATGACTCATTTAAAAAATAAATAATTTTACGAGAATTTTACGATCTGACTAAATTGCGAGTCTTGACGCAACTACCAATATCAAAACAAGGTCAATATTTTTCGTGACAGTCGAAAAAGTAAGTCTTTTTCATATCAAGTCTTTCTCGAACATACACCAATCAGTGGCAGCGTTTGTGAGACTTCAAAAGAAGAACGTGAAATTGATTAAGATTTAGTGTGGAGTGATTTAATAAGAAATTTTTTGGTACTTTACACTGTAAAATGTCCGGAACTATAACCTTGTACCTCCTAATTCTTTGTGGAAATTGGTCTCAAGGATTTATTGGAACATTGGCAAATGAAGAAACTAGTAAGAAAAATTATATCTCCTAGGCATTCTTCTGGAATAAAGCTAATAAGCCTAAGCGTTAAAAACACTATAGCAAGAGACTAATTTATTTAATCCTTGCAGAAGAATCATCTGATTTTCGCATTCGCCAAAAACGTGTAGTTAGTTTAGAGCAGGGTGGAGCGAGAGTGGTACATATTGAAGAACAACCGTACATTGTACGAATTAGAAGATTAAGTCGTATCTATTGCGTGGGTACTATTCTATCGCACCGTATTGTCATCACTACAGCTGAATGTGCTGAGTTTGCTGCAACGCAGTACAAAGTTCTAGCGAAATCATCACATTTATCTAATGTTGGTTCACAACACATTGTAACAAATATAAAATTACACAACAGTAATATTATTGGGAGACCTTTGGATGGTATTGCCTTGATGACTATTGATCCAGCCATTGAGTATGGTCTTTTCGTTAGGAACATAGAATTACATGTAAGACCTTTACTACCAAATATGCTTGGAACTGTTAGTGGTTGGGGATTCGACTACAAAAACAGAATTACTGGGTAAGTTATCAGTAAAATATCACGATTCAAGCAATATAAATTATTTCTACTGTCGCGTAAAGATTTTACTGTCCAGAAATGCTTGACATGTATCACAATCACTAATAAAACTATACCTTTTCCCGAATTTCAGCCCTGGAACGAATTATCCTAAGAATTTACGATCAATCGAAGTACCCATAATTTCATATGTGAATTGTGTAAATAGTTATCTACATTATTATCCTATTACCGATAAGGATATTTGTACTTTTCATCCGCAAAGACACTGTGGTCATACTGATCGTGGTGCTCCCTTAGTTATTAATAACTTATTAGTTGGAATTTTCCTGCGGAGTGGACCAGCGCAAGAGAACATGGATTGTCAATTTCCTGAAATTTATGCATTCTTGCCACATACCTATTACAGTAACTGGATCACGGCTAATATTTAAAAGATCGAATTGCAGTTAAAATTGTTATCGTTGCAAATTTTCTGATTAGAAATTATATTATTATTAGAATTATTCACGAAAAAAAAACATAAAATCAGAAGTTGATGATACTGATGATAAATTATGTATGAATTATTTAAAGAATAAATCATTTTACGAGAATCTCACGATCTTACTCTACATTTCGAGAGTCTTGACACAACTATAACAACGTCAAGAGAAGGTCAACATTTTTTCGTCACAGTCGAAAAACAAATATAGATATTGACTTTATCTTGCCAAATCTTTTTATAATTCCCCTATCATTTGCAGCGTGTGTGTAAGTTATAAAAGATAACGCAAATTGTTTAAGATATAGTCTGGAGTTTATGTAAAGTTTAGTCCATCAATAACTTGACACTTTTTAGTGTTTTTCTAATATTCGTCTTGTATTTGTGAAATAATCTAAGCTTTGTAAAGCAGCATACTACAAACATTCAGTATAGTGATTTAATAAGGCATTTTTTGATCATTTACGCTGTAAAATGTCAGGAACTACATCCTTGTACCTCTTAATTCTTTGTGGAATTTGGTCTCAAGAATTTATTGGAATATTAGCAAATGAAGAAACTAGTAAGAAAAATTATATCTCCTAGGCATTCATCTGGAAAAGGCTAATAAACCTAAGCGTTAAAAAACACTATACCAAGAGACTAATTTATTTAATCCTTGCAGAAGATTCATCTGATTTTCTTATTCGCCAGAAACGTGTAGTTAGTTACGACGAGCCAGGTGGAGCGAGAATACCGCGTATTGAAGACCGACCTTACATAGCATTTATTAAACTGAGTAATCGTATGCATTGTGCGGGTACCATTTTATCGCATCGTCTTGTCGTCACCACATTTGAATGTGTTCAATTTTCTGAATCACCACACCTGTACAAAGTTGTTTCAAAATCGGCACGTTTACATTATGGTACAGTTCATAATATAACAGATATAAAATTACACAACGGTAATATTCATGGCAGACCTATGGATGGTATTGCCCTGCTCACTATTAATCCAGCTATCGTGTATGGTACATTCGTTAAGAACATAGAATTACATGTAGGACCTTTACTACCAAATGTGCTTGGAACTGTTAGTGGTTGGGGATTCAACAGAAGAAACAGAGTTCTTGGGTAATTTCTAAATAACACATCAATATTAATATAACTAATAAAATTATATCTTCTTTCTAATTTTAGCTCTGGAACGAATTTCCCGTATAATTTACGAACAATCCAAGTACCGATAATAGCACATCAGGAATGTGTAGAGAGGTATCAAAGTTATTATCCGATTACCGAAAAAGATATTTGCACTTTTCATCCGCTAAGAAACGCTGGCCATACTGATGGTGGTGCTCCATTAGTTATTGATGGCTTATTAGTTGGAATTTTCCTTCGGAGTGGACCATTGGTAAATAGTTATAATCGTGAATATCCTGATGTTTTTGCTCTCTTGCAACATACCTATTACAATAATTGGATCAGGGCCGAGATCAGGGATAATGTTTAGAAGCTCGAGTAACAGTCTCACAACATGAATGAATGCAATTCCTACTTTAAAGAGTGATAATCTGTATGAAACAATATTGAAAATACTGTATCAAATAAAGAGCTTCATATTAAAGAAATTACTCTGTTTTTATCACACTTATTTGTGAAATTGTATTGGCTATATCATGTGTTCTTTAAAAATTTGTCTAAAATTTAGTGTAGACAAATTACATACAGAAAAAAAACTAGAAACTTGTAAGTGTATCTTCACTTTTGTTTCGAAGTCACTTATATGACTGTTCAATAATCTTGGTTAAAACTATTCTCGAAATTTCGAGCGATATGAGCAAGAATCAAGATGTTCTTGTTTTTAGGTGCATCACTAGTAAATAGAAATCAACATCATGCAATTAATGTTTCTGATAAAGAAGAGGGTTCTAAAATCGCCAACACGTGTGTCACAATCTTACTCTAAATCACGAGTCTTGACGCAACTACGAATATCAAAACAAGGTCAATATTTTTTCGTTACAGTCGAAAAACAAATAGAGATATTGAATTTTTCTTGCCAAATCTATCTCTAATCCCCCTATCATTTGCAGCGTGTGTGTAAGTTATAAAAGATAACGTAAAATTGTTTAAGATATAGTGTGGAGTTTATATAGTGTTTAGTCCATCAATAACCTGAAACTTTCTAATATTTTTCTAACAATCGTCTTGTATTCGTCAAAGACTCTAAGCTTTCCAAACAAGCGTAGTATGTATATAAATTCTGTGCACTGATTTAATAAGGCATTTTTTCATAATTTACACTGTAAAATGTCAGGAACTATATCCTTGTACCTCCTAATTCTTTGTGGAATTTGGTTTCAAGGACTTATTGGAACATTCGCAGATGAAGAAATTAGTAAGAAAAATTACATCACCTAGAAATTCATTTGGAAAAGCTAAAAGCCTAAATTTTAGAAAACCCTATACCAAGAGACTAATTTATTTAATACTTGCAGAAGAATCATCAGATTTTCTCATTCGTCAGAAACGTGTAGTTAGTTACGACGAGCAGGGTGGACCGAGAGTAGCGCGTATTGAAGAACGACCATACATTGCATACATTAAAACGTATAGTCAAATCCATTGTGTGGGTACCATTGTATCGAACCGTCTTGTCCTCACCACATTTGAATGTGCTCAGCTTAACAAAACGGAGTACAAAGTTTTCTCGAAATCAGCACATTTGAGACATGGTACAGCTCATAATGTAACAAATATAAATTTACGCAACGGTAATATTCATGGCAGACCTTTGGATGGTATTGCCTTGCTTACTATTGACCCAGCTGTGGTGTATGGTCTATTCCTTAGGAACATAGAATTACATGCAGAACCTTTACTACCAAATATGTTTGCAACTGTTATAGGTTGGGGAATCAACTACAGAAACAGAAATATTGGGTGAGTTGTCAATGATAAAAGCAATATATTAAATATCTGTTGTCATTCATAGATACTGATCAGATATGCTCTCCATTTAGCAGTACATATAACTAATACAATTAAACTTTCTTCTCAATTTTAGCACTGGAACGAATTATCCTTTGAATTTACGAACAATCGAAGTACCAATAATGGTGCATGAAGATTGTGTAGCTAGATATCGAGTTGATTATCCGGTTACTGATAAAGATATTTGCACTTTTCATCCGCAAAGAAACGCTGGCCATACTGATGGTGGTGCACCATTAGTTATTAATGGCTTATTAGTAGGAATTTTCCTTCGAAGTGGACCATTGGTACATCGTTATAATCGTGCATATCCTGATGTTTTTGCACTCTTGCAACATATCTACTACAGTGTTTGGATCAATGCCGAAATCAGGGCTAATGGTTAATAGAACGAATTACAGTCCCACAACATGAATTAACACAATTCCTACTTCAGCGATTGATAATTATCAATTATTTCTCTGATTATAAACAGTACCACAGGGTATGCAAAATACTGTATCATTTTTAAAGAAAGTACTCTGTTTTATTATTACGGTTATTTTTACCATTATTTTTACGGTTATTCGTCTAAGATTTAATGCGAAAATAAAAAACCGTGACTTGAATGATCATCTTCACCTTGGCTTGTGTAATCATTAAACATTGTAAATAAAGGTATGTTATAAAAGCCAAACTCTATAAAAAAATTCAGTTTGTTCGTGTTTTTATAACATAAGCATTAATTACTAAAATATTGAAATTTATACATCCCGAGTAGAAATTCAGAAATCGGACTTAGACCCGGCCCGATCGGACCCAGACTGCCCGATGCAGCCAGATCTGGACCCGTTCGGGTTCCGCGTTCCATCACCGGTTTGAAATCACCCGACCTGAGCCCGACAGGGGCCACGGCAAAATTTACACGGGATTGTCCATCTAATTTAGGCATTAAATTTGTATAGCTTACATTAAAATTGATAAAGTTAAACATTTTGTTACTAGAAATTATACTAGTATTATTAAAATTATTTATCTAAAAAAAACATAAACTGTGACGTTCATAATAGTGATTACAAATGTAGATATTGACTTTTTATTGTCATATCTCTCTCAAATAAATCCCTATCATTTGCAGCGTTTATGTAAGTTAAAAAAGATAACGTAAAATTGTTGAAAATATAGTGTGAAGTTTATGTAAAGTTAAATCCATAAATAACTTGAAACTTTATAGGTTTTTCCAATACTCGTCTTTTATATAAATTTTGGGCAGTGATTTAATAATAAGACATTTTTAAACTAATTTAATCTCTAAAATGTCCGGAACTATAAACATTTACCTCCTAATTCTTTATGGAATTTGGTCTCCAGGATCTATTGGGACATTCGCAGATGAAGGAATTAGTAAGAAAAATTATATCACCTAGAAATTTATCTGGAATAAAGATAATACGCCTAAATGTTAAAAAGTATTATACCGAGAGACTAATTTATTCAATCGCCAAAAACGTGTAATCAGTTCCGAGCCGAATGGAGCAGGAGTAGTACGCATTGAAGAACAACCATATCAAAATATTTAATCGTTTCCATTGCGTTGGATCTATTCTATCGCATAATGTTGTCATCACTTCAGCCGTATGTGCTCACAATCTTTGAGAAGAGTACAAAGTTAATTCGAAATTTTCAACTACAGCTTATATTGGTGCAGAGCACAATGTAACAAATATAATATTACACAGAGATATTCTTGACAGAAGAACTTTGGATGGTATTGCATTGCTCACTATTGATCCACCTATAATTCCGTATACAATGACATCTAAGAACAGAATGCTACATGAAGAACCTTTAGTACCAAATATGGTTGGAACAGTTAGAGGTTGCACGGAGAAAAATGGAAGGTCAGTCTGATCCTCTAGACGGTCAGACTGACTCTATTTGAGGGTCGACTATAGGACAGCCTTCTAGATGGTCAAATTGGCCTTCTCTAGAGAGTCAAAATAAGATGGTCGACTCGACCATCTCGGAGGGTCGATTCGATCATCTTGGAGGGTCGATTTGGTCAACAAAATATAATTGAAATAGCAAAAGAAAAAATTTTTAACATTAGAAATTACATATATGTATACTCTGAAACCTAGAATGAAACAGAAAAATCGAGTTAGAATAAAACGAAGTTGTCGGGGATCGAACGAGGGTTTCCGGGGCAGCAGTCGGACGATTTTCCATTCACCTACAGAGGATTCTGAGAATGGAAGTGGAAACGTCCAATGTACTGAACAGGTGGGTCGATTTTGACCATCCTTGGAGGGTCGACTCGACCATCGTGGAGAGTCAATTCGATCTTCTGTGGATAGTCAAACTGACCATCAATTGAGAGTCGAGCCGACCATATTGTAAAAATTATAGAGGACCGATCTGACCATCTAGAAAGTCACACCGACTCTCTAAATTTTGACTCTCCAACTTTGACCCTCCAGTTTTCTCCGTGTGGGGATGCAGTGGCGATAGCAGAGTTGGTCAGTAAGTTATCATTATCAACAATACATTGATTCAAGCAATATATGAAATGTCTGTTGTCCTGCATAGATACTGATCAGAAATGCTCGCCATTTAGTCCTACATATAACTAATAAAATTATACTTTCTTCCCAATTTTAGCACAGGAACGACTGCTCCTAGGCGTTTAAGAACAATCAAAGTACCGATAATTCCACATCGGCAATGTGTAGATACATATCGACATTCTTATCCGATTACCGATAAAGATGTTTGTACTTTTCATGAGCAACGACACTGTGGTCATACTGATGGTGGTGCTCCTTTAGTTATTGATAACAAATTAGTTGAAATTTTCTTTAGGAGTGGACCACTGAGAGGTCGCTATGATCCTGAAAATATCCCGAAGTTTATGCACTATTGCAACATGACTATTACCGTGATTGGATCAGGGCTCGTATTTAAAAAATCGAATTACAATTCCATAACATGAATGAACATGAATAACATAATAACCTGTCGGGCCCAGGTCGGGTGATTTCAAACCGATGATGGAACGCGGAACCCGAACGGGTCCAGATCTGGCTGCATCGGGCAATGTCTGGGTCCAAATAACATGAATGAACTACTTTAAAGAGTGATAATCTGCATCAAGCAGCATGGAAAATACTGTATCAAATAAAGATCTTTATTTTAATTTAGTTACTCTGATTCTTACTCCGTTTATTTGCAAAATTTTATCGCCACATAATATTCTTTTAAAATTCGTCTGATGATTAAAGTAGTCATAAAAAAAACTTGGGTCTTCAAAGCTTATTTTAAACTTTGCTTGTGAAATCAATAAACATTATAAATAAAGATACGATGCAGAGTAAAAAAACTCATACAAATAAATCCACTTTGGTTCTGCCTTCATAAAAAAAGCATTAATTGATCAAATATTGCAATTTCTACATCCTAACAAAGATTAACTGATAATTGTTTCAAATATATTTCGGAGTTTACGTAAAGTTTAGTCTAGAAATTCTGGTCTTTATCCAGTATTCATCTTGTGATTGTCAAAGACTCTAAGCTTTGCAAATAAGCATACTATATAAATTCAGTGCAGTGATTTAGTAAGGCTTTGTTTTTTTGACAAACGTTGTAAAATGTCAGAAACCATATACTTTTACCTCCTAATTCTTTGTGGAATTTGTTCTCAAGGAGTTATTGATACATTGGCAGATGAAGAAATTA
This sequence comes from Synergus japonicus, assembly GCA_900474275.1. Taxonomy (NCBI): domain Eukaryota; kingdom Metazoa; phylum Arthropoda; class Insecta; order Hymenoptera; family Cynipidae; genus Synergus; species Synergus japonicus. Next base: position 17,605 of record UCOH01012678.1, read on the forward strand.
GTAAGATAAATTATATCAATAGTAAATTCATCTAGAATATAGCTAATAAGCCTAAATATTAAAAAGCACTATATCAAGAGACTAATTTATTTAATCCTTGCAGAAGAATCATCTGATTTTCGCATTCGCCAAAAGCGTGTAGTTAGTTTAGAGCAGGGTGGAGCGAGAGTAATACGTATTGAAGAACAACCATACATTGTACATATTAAAAGGTCAAATCGTTTCCTATGCGTTGGATCTATTCTATCGCATAATGTTGTCATCACTTCAGCTGAATGTGCTAAATTTCCTCCACAAGGGTACAGAGTTAATTCGAGATCTTCAACAACAGCTTATATTGGTGAACAGCACTATGTAACTAATATAATAGTTCGCAAAGATAATGTTGATAGAAGAACTTCAGATGGTATTGCATTGCTCACGATTGATCCAATTATAAGACCGTATACTCCAGCCTCTAACAACATAAAGCTACATGAAGAACCTTTACTACCAAATATGGTTGGAACAGTTAGTGGTTGGGGATGCAGTGGCGATAGCAGAGTTGGTCAGTAAGTTATCATTATCAACAATACATTGATTCAAGCAATATATGAAATGTCTGTTGTCCTGCATAGATACTGATCAGAAATGCTCGCCATTTAGCCCTACATATAACTAATAAAATTATACTTTCTTCCCAATTTTAGCACAGGAACGACTGCTCCTAGGCGTTTAAGAACAATCAAAGTACCGATAATTCCACATCGGCAATGTGTAGATACATATCGACATTCTTATCCGATTACAGATAAAGATATTTGTACTTTTCATGAGCAAAGACACTGTGGTCATACTGATGGTGGTGCTCCATTAGTTATTGATGGCTTATTAGTGGGAATTTTCCTTCGGAGTGGACCATTTACAGGTCGCTATGATCCTGTATATCCCGAAGTTTTTGCACTATTGCAACATGACTATTACCGTAATTGGATCAGGGCTCATATTTAAAAGATCGAGTTTCAGTTCCATAAAATGAATGAACACAATTCATATTTTAAGGAGTAATAATCTGTATCAAGCAGCATGGAAAATACTGTATAAAATAAAGATCTTTATTTTAATTTAGTTACTGTATTTCTTATTCCGCTTATTTGTAAAATTTTATCGTCTTATAACATATTCTTTTAAAATTCGTCCAATATTTATTGATGACATAAAAAAACTTTTATAATCTTCTATCAAATGTTATCGTTGAAAATTTTGTGAATAGCTATTATACTACAACTTATACTGCTATCAAAGATTAACTGATAATTGTTTAAAATATATTACGGAGTTTACGTAAAGTTTAGTCTAGAAATTCTAGTCTTTATCCAGTATTCATCTTTGCAAATAAGCATACTGGAGAAATTCAGTGCAGTGATTAATAAAGGCATCTTTTTTGACAAACGCTGTAAAATGTCCGGAACTATAACCTTGTACCTCCTAATTCTTTGTGGAATTTGTTCTCAAGGAGTTATTGCAACATTCGTAGATGAAGAAATTAGTAAGAAAAATTACATCACCTAGAAATTCATTTGAAATAAAGCTAAAAGCCAAATTTCAGAAAACACTATACAACGAGACTAATTTATTTAATCCTTGCAGAAGAATCATCTGATTTTCTCATTCGCCAAAAACGCGTAGTTAGTTACGACGAGCGCGGTGGGACGAGAATAGTGCGTATTGAAGAACGACCATACATCGTACATATTAAATTGCAACGTAATATGCAGTGTGTGGGTACTATTCTATCGCATCGGCTTGTCCTCACCTCATATCAATGTGTTCAGTTGAATCAACTACCACTGTACAACGTTGTTTCGAAATCAGCACTTCTACATCGTGGTATAGTTCATAATGTAACAAATATAAAATTACGCAATGGTAATCTTCATGGCAGACCTGCAGATGGTATTGCCTTGCTCACTGTAGATCCAGCTATGGAGTATGGTATATTCGTTGGGAACATAGAATTACATGTAGGACCTGTACTACCAAATACGCTTGGAAATATTACTGGTTGGGGATTCAACAGCAGAAACAGAGTTATTGGGTAAGTTCTAAATAACATATCAATACTAACATAACTAATAAAATTATATCTTCTTTCTAATTTCAGCTCTGGAACGAATTTTCCGTATACTTTACGAACAATCCAAGTGCCGGTAATACCACATCAGAATTGTGTAAATATATATCAAAGGTATTATCCGATTACCGAGAAAGATATTTGCACTTTTCATCCGCTAAGAAACTCTGGCCACACTGATGGTGGTGCTCCATTAGTTATTGATGGCTTATTAGTTGGAATTTTCCTTCGAAGTGGACCATTGATAGCTCATTATAATCGTGAATATCCTGATGTTTTTGCACTCTTGCAAGATACCTATTACAGTAATTGGATCAGGGCCGAGATCAGGGCTAATTTTTAGAAGATCGAGTAACAGTCCCACAACATGAATGAATACAATTCCTACTTTAAAGAGTAATAATCTGTATGAAGCAGTATTGAAAATACTGTATCAAATAAAGATCTTCAACTTAAAGAAATTACCCTGTTTTTAATCACGCTCATTTATAAAGTTTTATTGCCTATATCACGTCCTCTTTAAAAATGCGTCTAAGATTAGTTACAGTGTAGACATAAAAAACGTGACTTTCAAGTTTATCTTCACCCTATTTTTTATTACGTTTATTTATCAAATTTGATCGCGAGTATCACATTGTAAATAAAGATATGATGTAAAACGCAAACTATAGAAAAAAATCCACTTTGGTCATGTTTTCATGAAACAAAAATTAATTGATAAAATACTGAAATATCGACATTTTCCACATTTTTTAAGGATTAAATTTTTATAACATATACCATGAAATAGTTATCATTGATCATTTTATGACTAGAAATTATGCTGTAACTTTGTTTACAAAAATGTATCGTTTGTTTAAGATACAGTGCTAAGTTTACGTAAATTTTAAAGTCCATAAATAACTTGCGACCTTGTAGTGTTTTTCCAGGATTTGTCTTTAATTCGTCATAAACTTCTAAGCTTTGCAAGTAACCGTACGATATAAATTCAGTCCAGTAATTTAATACGGCACTTTTTGATAATCTACGCTCTAAAATGTCCGGAACTGTATACGTGTACCTCCTAATTCTTTGTGGAATTTGGTCTCAAGGATTTATTGGAACATTGGCAGATGAAGAAATTAGTAAGAAAAGTTATATCAACTATAAATTCATTTGGAATAAAGCTAATAAGTCTAAATTTTAGAAAATACTATACCCCACAAGACTAATTTATTTAATCCTTGCAGAAGAGTCATCTGATTTTCGCATTCGCCAAAAACGTGTAGTTAGTTACGAGCAGGGTGGAGCAAGAGTAATGCGTATTGAAGAACGACCATATGTTGTACATATTAAAAGATTAGGTCGCATCTATTGCATGGGTACTATTCTATCGCATAGGGCTGTCATCACTACATCTGAATGTGCTGATTTTCCTGCAATGCAGTACAAAGTTATATCGAGATCAGCAAATACAGCTTATATTGGTACAAGCCACAATGTAACACATATAATACAACGCAACGGTAATATTGTGCATGGTAGATATAAGGATGGTATTGCCTTGATGACTATTGTGCCAGAAATCGTGTATGGTACATTCATTAGGAACATACAATTACATGTAGGACCTGTACTACAAGACATGGTTGGATCTATTTCTGGTTGGGGATACAACTGCAGAAACAGACTTCTTGGGTAAGTTATCAATAATGCATTAATACATTAAGATTCGAGCAATATACAAAACTTCTATTGTCGCACACAGATTCTACTGACGAGAAATGCTCAACATATATCACAATCACTAATAAAATTATATCTTCTCTCTAATTTCAGCCCTGGAACGATTTATCCTTCGCATTTACGATCAATCGACGTACCCATAATTTCACATCAGGAGTGTGTAACTATTTATCGAAATTATTATCCGATTACCGATAAGGATATTTGTACCTTTCATGAGCAAAGACACTGTGGTCATACTGATCGTGGTGCTCCATTTATTATTGATGACTTATTAGTTGGAATTTTCCTGCGGAGTGGACCAGTGGAAGCTCCCATGAATCGTGATTTTCCTGAAGTTTTTGCATTGTTGCAACATACCTATTACAGTGATTGGATCAGAGCTAATATTTAAAACATTTAGATTACACAGTAATGCAAATGTTGTGGAATGATCAGTGATTCATATCATGAATGAATACAATTCCTACTTTAGCGATTGATAATCTGTATCAAGCAGATTGAAAATACTTTATGAAATAAAGATCTTCATTTCAAAAGAATTACCTTGTTTTTTATCACACTCATTTGTAAAATTGTATAAAGAAGGTATAAAAGAATTGAAGAATTTTCAAGAATTTTAAAGAATTTTAAAAGAATTGAAAGAAGAATTAAGGGTGCGGATTCTATAACCACGCATAAAATTCGCCTGGCCGCTTCAGACCTCCCGAGTTGGCCCCTGATGTGTCCAAAATCGATTTCGAAATTAAATTTTTTTTAATTATTTGGCTTTGTAGGAAATATAATTAAAAATATAATTTAAAAATTTTTATTTTCGAAATTGATTTTGAAGACATTAGGGGCCAACTCGAGAGGTCTGAATTGGTCAGGCAAATTTTATGCGTGTTTATAGAATTCGGACCGTCAATTATATAAAATCACCAAAAAGTGTGTTACGTAATATTTGAACTGCCCCTGACTATTTCACAAGCAATCTATCAAACCAATATTTCCAATTCGAGCTTCGCTTCTTCCCTCTGAAATGTATCAGGACAGAGAAGAATTTAAGGTCAAAGGTGATTACTCAATGGCTTGTCGAGGACGGTCCTTGGCACAAGATTCGAGTAGAAGGTACGAGCCACGTAAATCTACGAGAAGAGGACGAGAAGTCAAGGAAGAAGGTGGCAGAGAAGAAAGGAGGGTAGAGGATCTAGTAATTAACGAAGCTGTTGCGATCGCAATCTGGCACACGAGCCGCCGGGAGCGCAAAACCCTCTCGAAAGAAGCGAGAGGAAAATAAGGAGATAAAAAAGGTAGAAAGAGAAGAGAAGCAGAAAGGTGAAGAATAAATAGAGTAGGAGGAGAGAATTAAGAAATGAGAGAAAGAGAGAAGGGACTTGCATGCCGAGAATATTAATGTGGCATCCCTCATTGTCTCAGAGTTCTCTCGCCATGCATGGAACCAGCATTATATCCCTATCCTTTCCTAACATCATCTCGGTTCCACCTACAACCTTCTATCTTCAACTCCTATTTGCCGCAAGACCTTCTTTCCGTTAGTCACCGAATGCCTTCGACTAAGTATTTATCAATAGATAAAAGTGTTCACTGATTGTTTAATCAGAGAGAACATCACCTGTACTAATACCTTGTTCTCTTGCCTTGTAATAAATCGTAATTAAGACGAATATAACTATTAACTGAACTAATTCCTAGAAAGACGCACGTTTGATAAAAAGCAGACTTAAGAGTATGTAGATTGTAAAATGTAGATAGTAATGAAAGTCCTTTAAATTCGTAGCTACCTCGAGAATGCGTTGGGATACTTGGTTACACACTCGACACAAGGATAAGTTCTTGAGTTAACAAGTTCCTTGTGCTCTTCATGCATGGTATACAGACCTAAGTAACGACATAAGTACATAGGGGTCTTTGACTCCACCGATTTCGACTATATCAAAACGAGACTCTGATTATTCTTGGGTACTCATGTCGGAACTTTGGCTAGAAGCAATTAGCTGAGTTCGAACATCAAACATTCTCTAAATCTCAAAATCTGTTCAAGCCATTTTTGGAAAATTCGAGACCGAATAAATTCGAGTGGTAAGGCAATAATTTATTCTGCCATAATTTATAAACTCCATTTGATAATAATTACTTCCGCAAGGTTACAAAAGAGACTGTAACGCCAAAGATGATAGTTTGTGAACTCACCTGAAACAAAAATGAAAAATGCATATGTTATAATCAGTAAGGGAGAATATTGACAAATATTTTATTCTAATTAGTCATATTCAAGCACGCCAGATCAAAAGTGCAGACAATTTCTGATAATGATAATACCATGGCCCAAAATTGTAGAGAATAATCGCGTGAAATCGATAATGTCATTAATCTTTCTTCCAACATTGTATATAATGGGCGTATAATTGGCTCCTTCGTTTTATGATTTTTGCTTATAGTACTTCTCATAATAAAGATCGAAAGATGCGATTCACTTCTTGGAAGGGAGAAGGACTTGTTCTTGGTTCTAAAGCTCATTTCTCTCTTTCGTTTGATTGCGAATCGTTCGCAAGATATTTATATTCTGCATTGTTTGGGAATCTTAGTAAAATAAATCTACTTAATGTTTCCTGCTTGAATTACTAAGTTCCCTTTGCAATAATTTCGATTTGTTCAATTTTGAACTTTTAGATGTAAAATAATTCAACCTCCAAGGCTTTAACTCTAAAATTGTAATATAATATCTCCATTTGTCCAATTTCATGAAAAAAAATTTTCAAACGATTTCGAGGGGTTTCAAAGAATTCCATAAGATTTTGTAGAATCTCAAAACGATCGCAATTGTAAACTGGTACATAAATGTAACCACACTGTTTTGCTTGAATTTTAATTTCAAAAAATTCTCAAAAGAATTTTTGTAGACAAAAATATGTATATGAAAATAAGAAAAAGAACCCGTATGTATGACAGTATGTATGTAATTTTCCTTTCTCGTATATCGTTAACGTCCATACACAGCGGGAGAGATTGTAGTTTTCTTTCCACAGGATGTTACCACGACAAGAATGAATGAAAAAGCGGTGGCCGAGTAACTGGTAATTATGACGACGAGGGCATAATAATCCTTGCTTTGCCGCAGAAGCCGCTTGCAGGAAACAAAAGGATCTCTCTCTACGAGGAGATCCTCGGAAGAGCTGGAGGGAACAAACAATTTCCGACCTCAGGAGCAGAAAGTAAGGATAAAAAAGGTTGTAAATTCAAAGAATATATTCTTGTTGGTTTTTCCTTGAAATACTTCACCATTTGAGTTTTTGAAATACTCCCTTTTTAAAAATAGTTTATTACAACTCTACATCAAATAATCATTTTACTTTGATCTTTTAGCTCGAGATATGTAATAACCAAATAGCGTTATTAACAAATAAATTTCAGATTAATTTATAGAGGATTACTACAATCCATAATTTAATATTCAAAATATACAAGCGATGCATAAAGTTCATTCCACTTTATTAATTTTCGCTGATTATTATTATTATTATCCCTTCATATGATATATTTATAATTACCTTTATCGAAAATTCACATTATTTAACAACGTACATTTGTAACTAACAACAAGTTAATTGGAAAATATTTCCCAAATTGAAATAAAGAAAAACGGATGTAAAATGCGAATAACTATTCTGATTGTAAAAATGCTACTTTTCTCTCCCTAGGGAAGAAAACAAGTCAATGATCAAAAACTAAAAAAACTGTACTGTAATGTTTCTATCTACAATTCTACGGGTTTTGCATTGAGGACTTCCACAGGCGAAGCCGTCTGAATGATCATTTGTCATAGTGACGTTTGCAAACGCCTCTATGTACGATAAACGTAACCACGAGAAGATATAAAATACATTCATCAAGCTCTATGTACATGTACATCACATAAAATTTCTGACAGACAGCTCTTACTAAAGAAAAAGAGTGACATCTTCCTTTTTTAACTGTAGACTAACTCAAAAATGACTTTGATCAGATATTGATTTACACTTTTTGGATTTGAACACTACAAAGTATTCCTTGTTGGAAAAAATTTTGGCAAAGTCAGAACATCTTTTTTTCTTCTCAAGGGGTATGGAACCAAGTTTGGCATATTCTCCGTTAAAGGGATCGACTAAGTGTGCTTGTTGATCTTTTCGGTAGCAAAATACCGATGATACGTTTTGAGCAAAGTCATTCTTCAACGTCGGCATGGACGTGAAATCACTCTCGAAACACAGGAATACAAGAAATTACAAGATGCTTAACTCGTGGTAAGGCTAATGGCTGATATTCGGCAGCCATAAAGAGTGGTCTAAGTGCTGCTCTGAATCACGGACTGACTGTCCGATTGACGGACGAATGGACCAGCCAGAGGGTAATACACAAGCAAAGAGGGCATTCCTACACGATTCGATTTCTACCTTCTCCCAGAACCACTCCTAAGGACTCCTAAAAGCCATGGAACAATTTTTATCGCTTAATCTTTGTTTCGTTATTTGTGATTCTACGAGAAAAACTTATTTTAAAGGATTGTTTCTTTGTAAATATCGCGAAAGATTCTTGTTAGTAAGATCTTCCCAAGGTTATTCTTAAAATAACTTAGAATTCCATAAAAGTCTTTAAGTGCCGTGAATTCCTTTAATATCTCTAAAATCTCAATAAGTTTCATAAAATGATAAAATTCCAAAACATTACAAACTCTATAAAATCTCGATGAAAGATTCAAAACTCTCAAAAAAATTGTATTTCATGCCTAAAATTCTTAAATTTCAAATTGCTAGCTCTGATTAATCTCGAAATCAAGCAAAAGGAGCGATGAACCTTCGAAAATAAAATTCTAATATAAGTCGACCTATATTTCCAAAATACACGAAAATTGGTGCAATTGATGAAATGAGAAACTCCCCTACTCGAAACAAGTTCTGTTTATAGCCTCCAGTCACGAATTTCCACTTAATCAGTTTCCCACAGTAATGGGAACAAACGACTTCTGGTTTGTGGAAGGTGTCTCGATTTATATCAAAAAGAGGAAAAGATTCAGTGAAAAAGACCAAAAGTGGCAAGATTATTTCACCCCAAGTTCTTAAGCCGAATAGAAGGTTGAGAATTATATACCAGAACGTGCGAGTACCAGACTTAGATAATCCAATAACGCTCAACCTCTTTTTTTCATTAACCTTATAGTAAAAACAACGCTTTGCACCTTGATACTAATAACATATTTATTATACACTTTTTTAATCATTTTTTCGTTTTGAACACTCGGGGGATGTACGAGATTTATAAATTTCTAGTTTCCCTCTGGAATCGACTCTAGGAGAATTCTAGATGATGATCCGAACACTACGTGATTCCAGGGAGTTTTAGCCAACAGTCGGTAAGGCTGCGAATCAAGGTAAAGTAAGAAACCGCTCAAGAAATTCTGATTCATGAATACGTATGATTTATCATCTATTCAAACACCGATTCTTATTCGACTCCAGTTGCTACTTAAATAAAGAATTTAGAGTGTAAAGTGGCAAATTTGCGTTGCAAAAATATAAAGTAAAAGTCTTATCTTCCGAGCAACTCTCTTTCATGTTACCTACGAGTTATACTCGAACTCTGCATTATGCATATGTATAGCAATAACTTTAACATAAATCTTATTTTGCAAAATTAATTTTTATCAGTCAACATTTTTTAACACTATTTCAATGAAAGTTATAAATAAACCTGCACTCTCAAAAACTGACGTTAATTTTAAAGAATGAGAACTCTTGGAAATAAATTCTCAGCATTTGTTTCATTTGAATCAATATTTATATTATTTCCAACAAAAAATCTTTCATAATTAAAATTTCGTTTTGTCTCATAAGATTCGAAATTTAGCATCGTAAGCTGGGAAATGTTAAACCATAAGCCATTTCGCGTAAAAAAAGGGTAAAAAGTTAGAGTTCAAAAATTGTTATCCCAATTTATGGTACAATTATCGGGTGTCTAAAAGCAAATCTGCGTAACTAAATAGGCGCGCGACAGAAGCTGATGGTATTCTGGCGGTTTAACAGCAAACACATGCATGTTGAGGTTGTTGCGGTACACACACTGGAATTTTAATTTTCGCATGTGAAAGCATTTACGCAAAGTGAGGAGGCGATTTAATTACCAGAGCAACACTATCGGTACAAAGGGGCCTTTCTCGGTGGCAGACTAAAATAAATATGAAAATCGACCATACATGAGACCCAAATGAATGCAGCTACTATGCGAATCTGACATGGCACGCGACAAACTACATTTACATTTAATGAGACCAATTTCCACTTTTCCTGTCAAACATTTAACATTAATCATTGGTGGTAATTAACGATAATTGCGTCCCGAATAACAAAAGCTCCTTCTTTGTCTGAATATAATACAATTAAATTTTGTTACTTAAAAAGTAGGCAAAAAGAAAAAATGGTACATTAATAAATATTTAGGAGTAGTGAAAAGCTTCCCTGTATAGAATATAAGAATACACTGAATTGAAAGGAAAATTTTCAGAAAAGCCTTCAAGCTATTCGCCAGGTAATTGATGAAAGTATACATCTATAGTCAATAGACTATATAAAACGTGACAAGGCGAGGAGTAAATTTCTAACTTTTGAACTACTCACTATTGGCATCGAAAGTGAACTGTCTAAACTTGTAAAACGTATTAAAAATGAAAAACGAAACTAATTATTAATTTATCGATTCTTATATCCCAGATTTTTAATAAAAATTAAAAAGATCGCTAAAAATAACTACAATTCTTATATGTATTACTTCCTCAGTTCAATTCAACTATGTCTGTTTAAATTCAAACCGTACAAAATAATGCTAATAATAATCAGTCCAAGGTGCACCTGTTGCAATACCTATTTTAAGGGTAATGGGAAACTAAATACAACCAGTTGAAATCTTACGAATAACTGGATTGAGAACAGATGTCTGTGTGGGTTTCAGTTTGTTACTTTCTGGGACAAGTGTAAACTTCAATTCGCGTCACCAACATAATCGGAACGCGACATTTACAACAGACGTTCAAGATAAATGAAATGAATTCAAATTGAAAAGTGAAATTTAAGAAACAATTTCTGTAATATCCACTTAATTTTTCTATAAATGATATTAAGGAATAAAAATTATAAAATTCTAAACTAAATAAAATACTAAAATTTCAGGCTATTTGAAATTCCTGTATACTATATTTAACTTAAGCTCTACTAGTCTACTAACTATACTTGACGTAAGTCTCACGTTGAACGTAACTGACCTACCGTGGGTACTAAGAATATCTGAGAGTACCGTTAGCCATGCTACGAACTTTGCGGCATTTCGAGCAAGGATCGTATAAGCGAATTCTAATTGCAAACAGGGCCGAGAGAACACTCAACGGTATTCTGGGAGTACAACACATAGAAATATCCACACATTATAATTGAGAATTCGGCAATCTGAACTATATTTACTCCCACTTGAGAGACACCCATTCATAGAGCGATATTCACGTGAATAAAGAAAAAAGAGTTTTAAAAAAGAGTATTATTATCATTACTGAAAAAAAAACATTTTTTTTTATATTTCACTATCTAAACTTTAATTAGTGAAATTCTAAATAAAACTTTAAAAACCGTTTATTCCTGTAATCATAGAGAATGTTGGAACCTCCATTTTGACAGAGTTTAGTGCCCATCAAAGCCAATCTTCCCAATGGGAGTTTCTACGTGAATGGAGACTACATGGAACTGTGCAGATCGGCAACGAATCCTCGCATTCTAATTTGACGGTTTAGATGTGAACGATTAATCCGTCGTTTAATCGCTGGACTGGACTGCAGGCAAATCCGCCAATCCACCTATACAAATCCTGCACACGCACTCCAATAGACGAAATTTCTACAATAGATGACCAACGAATTGCGAATCGATACCTGGCAAAATAATTATCGAGAGCTTTACAGCAATCGCGTTCATTACTGGCTCATGTCTGCAATAGACAGCGTAAAATTCGCTTCAGTTCGCCAAAAAGAGAAAATTTGTAGACTATTTTGAAATTCCCACAATTTCTAATTTCTAATTTTTAATTTCAATATGAAGTTCGAACTTTTATTTCAATTTGATTTATTCCTATAAAAATGGTATATGTACAACAATGATTTACGACAATGTCATACAGAATTCAACGAGCTCTGGACTACAATGAACACATTGAACAATGAGACTACAACCGAATGGTGAGAATTAGCCGATAAAACGATTATGTTTGTGTATATACATCGAATCACAATTATTACACAACCCTACACGAACAAAAACAGCTTTCCATAGAATTTAAGCCCAGATTTAAACTAAAATTTAAGAGGTACGAATTCAGTGGACCTCATTAGAGAAACATTTCATACGAGCTTAAAATAAAATCACCTCATTTTCCTTTAAAATCTACTCCATAAAAAAGTCCTTTCAAATAACGACTAATTACACTGATTGAATAAAATCAATAATAAAATATGTACTGATCAAAGAATTACGATTCCGATTGACTTCACTTTTGAAAAAAACAACATGGTATAGATGAACGTTAACGTCAGTTCGAACATTGGATTTGAAATTTGAAAAAGGATTAAGAATGAACGAAAATCCGGGTATTACACCCGTATGAAATCGAGGCACTTGACGGTTCAATGAATAGATAATAGTGCACTGAACCGTGCTTAAACCTGGAAAAGCACAAACTGACGAGAAAAACTGCACCAATCGCTGTACGAATGATTAACCGATTTATCAATGTAAAAGTTTCCTATCAGATTTATCTATAGAAAAATAAAAAATAATCGCAGAGAAAGGAAATCGAGTTGAATTAATCGAAATTAATTTTTAAAATATATATAATATGAAAAATTATAAAATAAGAAAATGAAAAAATGAACAAACAAGGGAATAGGAATAGAAATCTTTGAAATCTGTAATCTGACAATTTTTTAAAGGAAATTTTACACTATTGAGTATAAAGATACTTTAGGGACTAAATTTTGAAAATAAGGGTCATTAAAGACTTCAGCTGAATAGAGGGAACAACAAGGAACACCTGTCTGTGAGGTGAGTGTTTCATTTACGAGAAACACTGTTGAAGCAGTAAATTACTAAAAAGCTTTAGTTTCATATAACTAGAAGCGGAATTTAAAAGGAAAAGGTAATATGTATGTACATATAAAGTATTTCAGAGCACGAGTGTCTCTGGCAAACAGGAGCTCATGAATTCAAGTTGTTGATTTATTCAATAACCTGCAAAGCTTACTTGGACCCATTGTGGATCCTAGCGAGGGAGGATTTCGCATAGAGTAAACAAATGAGCTTCAGAAGTTCATTATTAGTATCCTCTCCAATCCTTGTGCAATCACTTTTGCAGCTTTTGCCTTTACCCAATCTACATATTTATTAAATTTGACTCGTATGCTAATGGCTGCCCTTAAAAGGGCCTTTAGAATTTAATTTGAAAAAATTAAGGTCAGTAGTTCTACATCTCTAATTTAGTATAATCGTCGAAAAATTACAAAACAACCCTAAAATAATTACCCATTTATCATAAATATCTCGTTACTGTTTCCTTGACTTAAAATCGAATCAATCTAGATCAAAGGGACAGCAGAAAGCTTCATTTAAATTTTCAAAACATTTAAAAAAATTTGCATCAACGAGACATTTATTGAACCTATGAGCACTTTTCATTGAGAGATGCTTTATCAGTCAATAATTGTAATATTCCAAGGTATTGACACCCGCATTATGCAAACGGAGTAAAATTATCTCTCAGCAGTAATTCAGGCGATAAAGCACTTTTATAAAAAGCCGTGTATATAGGTGTGCTACTCATTTTATCTTAACGGCTATAGATACATAGCTTAGTAGCTATTCAAGTCCAGCGTTTTTATAAAAGCAATTTACATACTGAGTAGCACTGCATTGTGCTTTGAGATTGAACAACTCGCTTTGAATCGTGCTTCACTATTTAACTCCTGGTGTCAACACTCACTGCCAAAAGTACCGTGATCCAATTATCGAATATCCACTCCCTCATTCTCAATTTCCGGAAGTCGCTTTTCCATCGCTCTAGAGGTCTAGAGTTCATTCATTCCCTTATCCTTTAGAACCACTGAACCATTTATTATTCTCGTAAAAGTAAATAAGGACTATTATTTCAAGAAAACTAGATTATGGTTATACCACAAAAACTAGGAGCTGGAATAGCAACATTAAACCATAAAATAAGCCAAGCTCGTTAATATAAATAGCAACCTTTTCCCATAAATTCTAATGCAAGTTAGAGTTCAGAAAGCAATCCTATGAATATAAATCTAAATCTGAATCTAAATTCTTACTGACATCGAATTTTCTAAAGAATCGAGAATTGAGATTTGAGAATTCAACATTTGAGCTTCATCGTGAAAATCTAATAGGAACCCAACTATAAGTCATGAGAAATATAAAAGTTGATGTACCTCTTTAACTTTGTTCCTTCTCTCCCTGGCGATGGGATCCTTATCCTCTCCCCCAACGATCAATGGGTACTTCTGAGCTGGAGCAGGAGGCACAGTTTCATACGTATCCTCATTAATTGGATGCACTAAGTTCGAACCCGCACTACTTGTATGCACTCGCGAATCACTACCCAAATCGGGTTTTTCAAGTGTTTTCTGTTGTTGGTATTCCTCCTCAATTTTGGCCTGAAATTAAAAACAACAATGTGAGTTTATCTCTTTTTCAATTTTTATCCTATAGTTTTCTATTCCAAATGTTTTTCCTTTCTCTCTCAAAGATTTCCAGACAAGAAGAGCAAAAGACAAAGAGAAAGCTGCTTTCAACTTCTGCCATACCGTTACCACTTGTGAAAAAAATATCTCGAGCAACTTCCCAGCAAGATGCCTATCATTTCTTCAACCAAACATTAAAGAAGGCTAAATACATTGACTTAGAAATTAAAGATCGTAATGAATGAATCCCAGTTTAAAACAGTTAGTCTTATTTTTTTGAAGGTCATATTTGCAGAAATTTGTGTTAAATTAATTTAATGATTACAAAAGCCTCTAAATCAATCAGGTAAATAATAGAAGGCATGAAAATAACAAAGAAATAGAGTCTAATTGTAGTTCCCTGAGAGCGTTTATAAATCGTTCAGCGATAAAAGGGACTTCCTGCTGGTTTTAATGAGCACGAAAAAATCGCTACAACTTGTTGAAGTCGTTATAATAATTCAAAACGATCTACCGATAATCTAGCCGTAGTTATAGGCAAAAAGAATTAAGAAAATAGAAAGTTTAGTTTCTAATAGGATATAATTCTATTGTTGTAGAATATCAAGCATTGGATCAAAAAAAAAAAGATACTTTATATTTTAAAAAACATAAATAATCAATATGACCAATTTTAAAAAACCGCAGACTAAGATATCAAAATAATTGTTAGTCACTTGACCCGGAGAAAGTCTTATGTCTTCCAGTTCAAGAAATTATTATTGAAGACTAATTAGAACTGATTGGAAAAATATTAATAAATATCTAAGAATAGAAGTTCACTCCAGGCCTTGAGTTAAAAAGTGTATATCAATATTCCAGCCTATAAAATGGAAAGCAATAACAAAAAATAACTTCTCGCAATTTTCTAGACCTATTTAAATTATAATCTGTTGCCCATCTCGGTTTAAACTTCTTTTTTTTAACTGTAAGTGACAATTACGGTACTTTCAGAAACACGAAGAATTAAGAGTGACAAGCTTTATGTAGGTCAAAATGCTATAGTTAACGTTCACAGCAAAGAAATACGTGATTTGATTATCGAACAAAGCTCCAATAATTGAAGAGAATAAAAAAAAGGATCAGATAAAAAAGGCCAGATAAAAAAATAGATAGCAGAGTCCATTTCCTGAAGAAATAATATTCTTTCCCTAACATTGTTTTTGCTCAATCAGAGATAAAAAAGCTAAAGTTAATATTCTTGTTTATTTTCCTTATATAAAAAAATAAAGGAATAAGACGAAAGTTGAATATATTACCAAACTTGTGAACCTTGCTTATTTTATCGCTACATTTGAAGGTCAACTTCATTTTGAGGTTATGTTGAAAGTTGCGACTGTTGCGATGTAAAAAAATAATTTATACCATTATGCATATTTGGCATTTTATTGTGACCCCAATTCATCAATAGAAAACTCACAACCGAATTATCGATCTTGACATTCCCTTCATAACATCTACTAAAATAATAACAAGCAAAACCACCTGGATCTATATAACTCGGTATGATTTCGGAATTTCGAAAAAACCCAGTTTCGTAGAATCGATAATTAAATTGAAGGTTTTAGAAATTAAATAAACAGAGAATCTATAAAAACACTTGTCGCATTGTAACGTGACAATAGTCAAGTGTACACAAGAATCTGCCATGTGTGCAAGAATGTAAACATGTGAGAATACACAGAACAGATGAAACGTCAAAGCGCCATGTAAACAAACCAATTCAAGATCTCAGTGAATCTCATTGTCAGAGAAAACAAAATCAAGTAGCAAAAATTAAAGCCCCAGGCCTTATTTTTAGAGTAACTCCCTAACTTATATCACTATTATTTCGCTTAAAAACTTTCACAGGAGAAAGTGCCTTCAGAAATGAAAAGTTTTCAATCGAGCGAAAGGAATGACATTTAGGGCAGAATGTGGGATCAATAAAATCGTTCTAGCTTACCTGTAGCTTTTGCTTATCCTCAATGAGGTGAATATCCTGGCCATTAAAATCATGGTGTGCCCCCAGGTCGTTAGGATGAGCACCATAACCTGGAGCACGAGGATCCTTGTGCGGAGGAGCCGGTATCAGGAGTTCCGGGCCCGCTTTTTGCATATGTTGATAGACACGATAAACACTATTCACGGCCGCACCACTTGAACCATTTCGAAAATCGGGTAAAAAGAAAAATGCACCGAAACACACAACACCGAACGTCAAAAACACTAGAAGGATCAGGTACTTTTCGCGAGGACGAAACGACCGACGCGAGAATAACTGTGCCGGGACACCATTAACGATTCGTTGATAAGAAGGCAAAATACCGGTAGTTGACGTCGTCATTATTTCTCACTAAATGCGAACGCACGTTTGACACACGCGGTCTTTCACGCACGACCCGATGGAACCCGTGTTGTTTCTCTTTTTCGCGAGCCGTCATCGGCCATTATTCATACGCGACACCGACCCGCCACCTTGTGGCCATTTCCCGAAACTACCAACGGTGGCGGATAAATTTGAAAGTTCAAACGTCGACTCGGTTGCTAAAGTAGTACATAAAACAAGGTGTTATTAATAATATTGCATATAAATAAATACAAAGAAACCTGAAATCATACACCGTTTTTCAAATAAATTTTTGAAATACTAAGATAACTAGTTTTTGTAAAATCAGGGTATCTAGTGATTCTCTATCACAAAATTTGAGATTTTAGATGTTCCGGACTTAAAACTTGAGGCTTTCGATCTTGACAAATGTTTTGTTTTAAATGTTGCATGTTGAACTTTTTTAACATAGAATTACAAATTGTAATAATTCTTTTTAGAATTTCCAATGCAAATAATGATAATAATAAATTAGAGTATTGCTGCATCATGTTACCAAAGAAAAAGTGATTAGAATTGAACTGTTATTTTCAGTTTGCTATTTTCTACTGTAAATACTCAAATCTAAATTCCCAATTCATTCTGCAAATAAATTGGCAATATTCCGTTCCCCTTTTATTTTATGAATAATACGAGGAAAATGAAAGAATTTAAATAGGAAAATCGGCACAGTGACATAATAATTGCTATCAAGAACCATTCATTCGAAAATAAATGGCCCCTAATAGAAGTTCCCCTCTTCATGTTTGGGGCTCTTCAGCATATAGCCTCTTCTTTCTTCTGGCAATACAATTATTGCCACCTATATGAATTCGATTTGCGCTCGAGTTCTATCAATTCCGCATATAAACTATTCCCCTCGCTTTTAACTCGAGCACATTCCGCGACCTAAACAAAGATAATTGGTAAACCGTTAATACCAAAAATCATAGGAAAAAGTATCTTCATGGAAATTCAAAGATATTAAATCCCAATACTACCTACCTAAACTTATACATTCACACCAGAATAAATTATCTGCCTATACCTAGCTATATTTGAAAATTCAAAACAGATTCATACCAACATACTCACTCCCCGATTCTCATTCATACCGCCCTGGTGCGAAAAAGCCTAACCTAGGGATACGTCCCGGGACGTATCCTGCACCTGAGCTTAGATGCCACGTTAGGGCATTTATCACATTCATACATACATATAAATAAAAAAACAAAAAAACCTGAAATCGTACACCGTTTTTTTTTTTAATTTTCGAAATACCAAGTCCATTTTAGTTTTTCAGTGTCTAGCGCTACTCTGTATTCTCTATAATAAAATTGTTGTCATTTCTAGGCTTTTCTGGTCTCAAAAATTAAGAATCGATGCTGAACAATTTTTTATTTGAAATATTCCAAATTAAAATATGCGATATAAAATTAAAAATTGTAATACTTTATTATAGTATTTTAAAAATAAATAATGATAATTATCAATTATAGTATTGCTGCAGCATGTTGCCAAACAAAAAGTGATTCGAATTGAACTGTTATTTTCAGTTCTTTATTTTCAATTACAAATACTCAAATCTAAATTCCCAATTCATTCTTCTAATGATTTGGAAAAACTCCGTTCCACGATTATTTTACTAATAATACGAGGAATTAGGATAAACAGATTGAGTGCAATTTTAAATTCTAAATTCATCAACAAACCGTATTCAAAATCACAAATTGTTAAGACATACACACGTTTAGCAATAATATATTCAATAAGTACTTGAGTTAATTCCATTTTTCAAGATAATATGTGACGTATTGATAACAGAAGGAATCCAAAGCTTTTTTCAATTGGAATGGTACAGTTTTAACCTTTGAAATTGAAACACTTAGCACCTTAAAATTTAAAACAATTTAGGTTAAACATTTTTTCAACTGTTGTGGATTCTAATTTATAATAATTAAATAAGAATTAAAATTAATCCTTTTTTAAAGGATTCAAAGCCTTCTTGCATATTTTTTAAAAGTTATAATTGTTCAGATTATTTTAAATTTCGATTTGAAATGGTCCTACTTTTAATATTTCTGTGAAAAGTTCAAAGAAATTTTTAGATTTTCCAGATTGCTAAACACCCTGAAAATTGTTAGATTTCAGTGACTTAAATAACTGATTTTTTTATATACCAATTACAATATAAAATTTGAAAAATTATATTTTTCCAACAAAAACTTGCTTATGTTAGGTAAAATCTACAAAAAGAAACACACTTTAGATTTTGCGTCTAAGTTAATTGAACGAAAACGGTGTACGCAAAAAATAGAAAAATTAACATATATACATATCCTAATCTAAGTTAATTTTTAAATAGTATTGATTCTTTATTTTTTACTTTTAATTTCAAATTATAAATTAATTTAAATTTAATTCAAAAACTCAAATTAAATTTTATACTACTCTGATGATTAGAAAATAAAAAAACTTCAATTCAAAATTGATCAAAAACTACGAGAAATTAAAATATTTCAAATAAAATTGAAATTCAAAAAATAGTAATAACATATGCAAATAAAAGTAATAAGAAATATGAAATGCAAAAATGAATACTCGGGTTGTCTGTGCATAGAAGAAGCTGTTGACTTAAATTAGAAAAAGAACGAAAACATACGTGATATTCTCCGATACACAGTTTTCCCGTTCCTTTCTTAGGTTCCAAAAAGAAAAAAAATTAACAATTTTCAAATTAATTGAACTATGTCAATATTAAATTTTATTAATCCTGAATGTAGATTAATGTAAATTAGAAAAAGAATTATTTTCTCGCGAGCCAAGAAAGGATGATTCCTAAGCTAACAAAAATTAAAAAATGACGAATATCAACTTTCTAATTAAAGAATTAACTTTAACTAGCTGTCACTGTCCGATTTATACATTTATACATTTAAATACAACCTGTTGCCGTGCCAGTTTGGACCTTTCATCCCTGGCATGTTTGGAAACAGGAGGAATTAAAAAATGCACTTACATTGACAACTGTCCCACGTCGGAACGATGGCAGCCTGAAGCCTTCAGGCCGGTCCCCAGAGATCCCTCCTCTTCTGTAGACTTCTCCGAAGACCGGGGACATTGCAGGGGCCACTTTTTCTTCGGATCCTCTTGTCCCTCTTGTCATTAGATTGCATCACAGATCTGAAAAATTTGAAAGTATTAAGAAATTGCTAAAAGAGTGCTTTAAGATGGACAATGAGTATAAACATTTTTTAAATGATAATTATTATATGTATTTTGTGGAATCATGATAAAAATTTATCTTCAAAAACCAACTCTGATCGTGATGGTAACTCAAAGAATGTTTTAGTATTTATGATGAGAATTTTGGAAAGTTCCTCAAATCAAAAAATTCTTCCAAATAGTTTTAAATTATAAATCTAGCTCTGTATTAATATAACAACAAATTAAACAATTATATTAATGAATTAAATTAACTGCATTACAAAAAAAATACAAAAAATTAGATAATTCCTGATTTTTGAAATAAAATTGAAATTGTTTAAAATAAAAGTTCTAAAACGTAACTATGCTCTATTTAAAACCCAAATTTGTGTCCTAAATATAAAAGAGAAAGACATTTAAATTGGTTTACCTCCTATCAATTGTTCTTTTCTCTTTTTTTTTTTTGTTTCATGAAATAGGTAGTCTTTGTAGTTTAATAGACCTTCACACACCTTCAGTGTGTGCAATTGCACGAGAAACTATTTACTTGGATGATGCTCTACATTTTCTTCTCCATCAAAGCTACCTGATCGTGCTGACCTGCCAAAGATTGTTTGATTATATTTTAATTAAATGGAATCAATTATTTAATCATGGAGTACAATTTAAAATTTATATAAAAGATAACTTACTCATAAATAAGGCTTGCAACTTGTCATATTTAGCCAAGAGTAAATCCTCTATTTTCTACGATAACCAGACTATTTTACCACATTCTTATTCACTCAACTGTACTCAAGCGTATTCTGTTGCAGTCGTTTTTACAAAACGTATTCTTATTGGATCCTGAAACCAACAATTATAATATAAAAATTCACAAAGATATGAAAATACATTCTTCTGAAAGATTAAATTTAAGGAAACATTATTAAAATTCTATTTAGCACGACCGCCACAATCAGTTTTTGGAATGAGAATTGTTTATCAAGGTTAATAGAGTGTATGTGGAAAGTTCATGACAATAAACAATTCTCCCAGAAGCCAACAATCATTAAATATTTTTATACAAACAGTTAGAATTTGAAAATATGCATCACATTACTGCAAATATTCCAGAAAAAATACAAAAAAAATAGGAAATTCCTCACTTTTGACATAAAATTCAAATTGGTTAACATGAAAGTTATACAGTATAAATTGAAAAAAAAAAGTTATTTTGATAGAATAATTGAAGACTAGAAAATTCTTAGAAAAAAATAATAATTAAAATGCTAATTAGTGTTGAAAATATAAAAAAGGAAGACATTTAAGTTCATTTACCTTTTCTCGATTTTTTTTATGGTACTTTATGAGGCAGTTTCTGTAGTTTTAATGACTCTATCTTTAGCATATGCAGTTTCATATTGAACTGCCTCACTACGAAAAGAGAAAATAAATATATTTATAATATTTGTCGAGTCAAAAAAAAGATACAATTTTAAGGTTCATTCTCTTAAATCGTTAAACTGTTCATTAAAAATATTAAACAGTATTTTTTCAAAATTTAAATCGTAAAAAATTGTTAAACATTAAGAGCAACTTTAGAGAAGTGGGAGAATAATTTAAAATTGATATATTATTTAGTAAAAATACTTAAAATATTTCTTACGTGTGGTCCCACACGTAAAAAAGATTTAATTTGATATATCTACACTCTACACCAAAAATGTCCTGATAACAAATTATAATATTTCTGCTTGCGTCTATGAATTTGTGTTAATTAGGACTAAAAACAATTAAAACTTTTGCGATTTGTCGAAAACATTCACTATTCGACGATAATCGACAAGAATTTATACCAAGTTGTATAATTATTTTCGACAATGGAGAATTAGCGATAAATGGGGGGGGGGGCAAAACTTATAAAATATGCAAATGTGATAATTATTTACGTATAACGAAGCGAGAAAATTACGATTGTCACAAAAAACGATGCGACTATTACCATGGTGACAACAATCACTTACATGAATATTTCTGCTCCTGAGCGTCAATTGGAGGTTAATTAGCACTCAGGCAATTCGAAATTTTGGAACTTATAACGAAAACACTCACGATTTGATAAAAATCGACTGCAATTTACGCCAAATTTGGATAATTACATGCGACAACAGCGCGAACAATAATGTACCTGTCATGGCGACCGTTTTATGAACAAGAACAAACACGAATGAAAGCGGTGGGTGGTGGGGGTTGTGTGAAATATATTTATGCGGGAGTTTCAAGAGGCGAACCGTCAATCGGTCGGTAATTATCACTCAATGCAATTAAAATTTATGGGATTTAACAAAAACACTTACCTTTTGACGAAAATCGCCCACAATTTCAGTCGAATCAGATAATAATCTGCGACAAAAGAGAGAGGGGAAAGTACTAGACATGGCGTCCGCTGTTCAACTGGTTATGAAAAAAAATGAACATTTATGGTAGATGTGGTGGAAAAAGTTATGTAAACCAGGAAATATGCAAATGGGATAATTCTTTATGTATAACGAAGCGAGAAAATTACGATTGTCACAAAAAACGATTAGACTATGATCATGGCGACAACAATCACTTACATGAATATTTATGCTCTGGGCCGTTAATTGGAGGATATTAGCACTTAGAGCAATTAACAATTTTTGAACTTATAACGAAAACACTCACGATTCGATAAAAGTCGACTACAATTTACACTAAATTTGGATAATTAGATGACACAAAAGCGCGAATAATAATGTACCTGTCATGGCGGCCGCAGTGCGGAGACTGCGCAGTTCAATTGTTTTATGAACAAGAACGAACACGAATGAAAGCGGGGGGATGATGGGGGTTGCGTGAAATATATTTATGCGGGATTTTAAAGAGGCAAACCGTTAATCGGATGTTAATTATCACTCAAAGCAATTAAAAATTATGGGATTTAACGAAAACACTTACCTGTCGACGAAAATCGATCATAATTTAAATCAAATCAGATAATAATCTGTCACAAAAGAGTGACGCCGAAGTACTCATCATGGCGTCCGCTGTTCATCTGCTTATGAAAAAAAAATGAACCTTTATGTTAGAGGTGGTAGGTGGTGGAAAATATGTTTTGACGGGATTTTTTCAGAAGCAAAAGCAAATGAATGATAATAAAATATGTAGACAATTTGAAGCACTGAGAAAGTGGGAAAAAGTTAATTAAACCGGGAAATGTGGATATTATTTACATATATCGAAGCAAAAAGACAACGATTGTCACAAAAAACGGTTCGACTTTATCGGCGACTAAAATGACACATCTAACTAAATATTTCTACTCGTGATTATCAATTAGGAATTAACTAGTGCTCAAAAGTAATTAAAATTTATGTAAAACACTCACCATTCGACGAAAATAGCCCACAATTTATGCCAAATCGGATAATTTAATCTCTAACAAAGAGCGACGACGAAGTACTTGCTATTGCGTCCGCTATTCAATTGTTTATGAAGAAAAATAATGAACTTTTACCGCTTTAACCTTTATTGGTGGTCAGTTGGTGGGAGCAGTGGTACCAACGTCAGGCATCTGATTACCCGCTTGCATTTGATTGGTTGCTATTCGCGCGAAATTTAAAATATTAAACAATTTTAAACTTGGCGCGCATATCAACCAATCATATGCCAATCGGGACGCATGCGCAGTATAATTTAAACCACGCAAATAGCAACCAATCAGATGCTGAGTGCGACGCATGCGCTGTATATTTGGTAATTTTTGAAGAAGTAATTAATTCTTGTAAAAATGTAAGTAAACCGTACCGTAGAGCATTCTGTGTATGCTTTTTTACCTTAAATTTGTATGTGATCGGAAAAATTTTAATTCGTTAAAAAGACCAATAAATGGGAAATTGAAATTTAAAGGTAAATAAAGTAAAAATACTAAAAAGTCATTTATTTTAAACTATAAACTAATTATCCAAAATAAAGGAAAACGAGTAAAAACTGAATAAATTATTTTTAAAGAGTGATTTATTTCGAATATGGTATGGGTTGTAGGAGGGAAAGTATTTTTAAAACAAAATACTCGGGCATAAAGTATAACGTCAAATTTGTACATCGAACTAGCACATAAAAGATATTTCACAAAATAGTACAAAAGCATAACTTTAACGCTCGCATAAACATAAAATAAACTCTACGCTTGTTCAGAGATCATATTCCTTCCACTCCTTGAGTATAATATTCGAGACTTATATGTATTCGCAAAATGCTTTCGCCGCTTCTACTAATCCAAATTTTTCTCATCAATATTCAACTTTAACTCTCAATAAATCTTTTGACTCAAATAATTTAAATCCAGCAACTCAAAATCGACGTCTTATTAAATTCTTCCCTCGAAGACAAATAGAGAAGTACGAATAGGAAAGTACGAATAATAACTCGCCAGTTATTCTAATTAATTTTTGACATAACGTCGAATATAGAATCTAACATATAAATTCCTACGTAGCAAGTTCTAGTATCACAATCGAGACATTTATGTCTTACAATATATGTAGAAATATCGCATTTCTGTTTGCACGAAAACTTAACAGTAACGATAAGTAAACGAAAATTTTTACGAAGAAAGTTCGTAGATTACTCTACGAATTTGTACAGCAACTTAAGTAGTAACCGCTAATACGTTATATACACTCCTCTTTAATGCCATGACTTAAGTTCTGCCTGATGTCTAAATGACCAAATATGGCTACAATATCGACGAATCGATATAAATCCTCATGTCTAAAACTTAAGCTCAATACAATCAATATTTATCTTTTATATTCAATAGAATCAATACTCAATTCAGTACGATCAATACTTAAATTCAATTCTTAACTTTAATACTCTCAATACTTAAACGTAAGCGCTTCACTATGCGATACAATCAAATAGACTTTCTCTATTCTACTTATTACATACTCTAGCCTACATTTACATGAGTCACGAATTGAATTCCGACAATCGACGATAAATACAACTTTAGCTGCACATTGAAGGGTTTTCTTACTTGTATCTAAATCTACGTTTGTACATTAAGAAAGTCGCGCGTCCTACATTTTACAAATTATAGTCAAACACTAAAATTAATATCAAAATAAAGAATAAAAATTTGAAAAGTAAAACAAGTGCGCAACATTTAAGTACCACGTCCGTAAATATCAAAAGGAGTGATGGCAACCTTAATTCTTAAGTCGGAAGCGCGACATATAAAATTCACAGTCAGTACAATAAATCGCTGGTAGGGCGACGTTCTTCTTTCCACAAAGATGGCAAGGTTTCACTCCTGCAGCAATTGCAGGTGTCTTTTGCAATGCTGGTGTCGCTTGAGTTACAGCGGAAGACTTTACAGCATTCTGGAAGTGAATCTGTTTATTCTTAGGAACTGGTGGATGCTGATAAGTCGGATATTTCATATTCGACTGGATCTGTCCATTTTGAAGAGGATTGGGATAAGTTTGATTCGGTGCCAGGACATTTTGTTGTTCAAACTTCTGAGGTGCTCTTTGATAATTGTCAATCCTTTGTTGATAGCTATTTTGTGAAACCTGCTGCTGTTGTTGCTGCAGTTGTTGTTGCTGCAGTTGTTGTTGCTGCTGCTGTTGTTGCTGTTGTTGATGCTGCTGTTGCTGTTGTTGATGCTGCTGTTGCTGTTGTTGGTACTGAACACCTGGAGTTGGTGGTGGCTGATACTGTGGTAGTGATTGATTGGATCTTTGCTGAGGCACCGTTTGGTACGGATGACTCTGATAAGAAGGGTGAGTATATTGACCCTGATTTGCAAATTGCTGGTAAGGATTCGGCGATTGATTTGCAGGGTAGGAAAACTGCTGCTGAGGATGTTGAACAGTGATTGGACTCGAGTGATTCGAATTTATACTCCCGTTTTGACTACCGTTATGACTTCCATTTAGACTGCCATTCAAACTTCCAGGATGTCCCAAATTGTGATTAGCTATCCTTTGATTCAAGCTAGCTTGCTGTTGAGCTGTGAGTTGCTGCTGAGTGATTTGCTTGTTCATCTGATTGTGTTGTTGCTCCAACTGGTAATAAGTCTGATAGCCGTTTTTCGCGCAGACCTTCTGCTGATTTCCATTCTGAGGGAAGTTATGCATCTGAACAGTGAAGGGACTCGCAGGTTTTTGTTGAGAAAGAGGCATCCCCTGGTTTCTAGGATGGGCAGTTTGCGTCTGAGGATATCCAGACTGAGTTTGCATAAGCTGTGGGTATCCATTTTGTGAGTATCTTATCTGCTGTTGCAGCTGTGGCGAGTAAGATGTGGGAGTCTTTGTTGCATTTGACTGACTGGGATAGGCTTCTCTGATTATATCCTGACCTTCACTTCCGTAGGATCCATAAGCAGTCTTAACTTCGGGAAGAGATCCGGCAGATTCGTTAGAATTTTGCCTTGTGAAGGTTGGCCTAGTTTCAGAAATTGGAGCAGGGTTGACACTCCTGAGTTGGTCCTGAAAAGGAGTTGCAGGAATGCTATCAGCCTCGCTTTTTAGTGGAAGAGTATGCTGTTGGAACTTGGTTGTACTGTTTTCCCGATTTAGCTCAGCTTCTTGAAGACTTCTGATTTCACGCAAGACCTTTGCAGTCTCGGGTTTGTTCATTGCGGAACGAAGAACTCTTTCTAAAATCGGGTTAGGGATATAGGAATCCTTCTCATCGTCTTCAGCTGTTGCTACGAGGACGACTTGATCACAGAACGAGACGCTCTTCTTCTTGCCGATTCGTCGCTTCGTTTTTCGAGGTGCGATGTCATCTTCATTTGGAAGTATCGTCGTGTTCTGAATTGTGTTCTGCATTGCAACTTCACTGATGTCATCTTCTGGATAATCGATTGGAAGCCCATTCTCGTGAGGAAGAGTGAGTGACATAGAGAGAATAGCCGCGTTGAGTCCACTTTCTTGAGCTGGAAGAGCGGTAATTAAATTGGAGGCGTTAGCATCGAAATTCTTGTTCTGACTCGGAATCTGATTTGGTTGTACTTGATTCTGCATTTGAGATTGCATCTGATTCTGCAACTGAGCGAGAATCTGAGTCTGCAACTGATTTTGATTTTCAGTTTTCAGAACTTCTTGAGAAGCATCCATGATCGGCGAAGGTGTTGCGCCGTTTGATGAATGGATCTTAGCTTGTTCAGCTTTTGGTGGCAATGTCTTAATCTGCTCGAATTTAGCAGCCATATCTTTTACAGAAGAGGTCACGACTCTGGGACAGTCCGTAACATCCCGACCTTGATCGAAAGATGCACCGATTGTGCTCATCATCAAGTCGCTTGTTCTCCTCGCAACAGTACCTCCCTGAACCCTAACTTTGGGAATATCCTGATCAACCAGGGTTTGCTTCTTCATCTTCATCTCCGCTTGCTTAGCCTGAAGTTCCCTCAGCCAAGTCTCACTAGCAGCCTTGTCCTCCGCATCTTGAGAATCTAGCCTCTTATCTTTCGTCGATTCCACAGCGAGCATCTGATCCCTCTTTAGTTGTAGCTGTGCTAATAAACTGCTGAGCTGCTGCGCCTCTGACTGTTGACCCTGCGAATCCTTCATCTGATCTTCAATTGGTGGAGGAGGTGGTGGAAAATCTTCACTAGGCTGTCTTGAATGTGAGACTGAAGGAATCACAGGATAGGGTGGTGGTGGGAACTCTTCACTGGGTTGCCTTGAGTGAGACCCATTTCCATTTTCAGGATAAGGTGGAAGGGATTCGGGCTGTTTGACAGGACTTTGTTCGCTGTGGACATCTGCACGAGTCACGACAAACGTCGGCTCGTAAAGAATTCCATTAGCATATTGCACGACATCATCTTGTATCCTCGGCTTGCTGTTGTAATTCATCTGAGAAGTGGTATTGGTTTCATTCATTCCATAATTTGGAATGAAGGGGAGAGAATGCGGTTCTGATGAGTAATCCGCGTAATTAGAGTTTCTATTCGCCTGATTCACGTGGTTTGAATTCACATGACTCCAGTAAGCATTGTTTTGTTCCTGAGACGAACTCGTGTTGCACTGTCCGTCGGATAGTGGGTAAAGAGACTTTTCAGTTTGCTCGCTTCGCACTTCTCCCGAACACTTAGACTTGCTAAGTTGAGAAGTGGTCCTGAGTGGAGGGGGTGGAGGGACCTTTGCAACATGCAGAACTTTACCAGCACTGCCGTGGAAGCTCTTCCTCATCAGGCGACTTCTCTCTAAATTCGGGTTCCCAGTGTTACTATTGCCACTTCCAGAGAATTCCAAGTGTCCTTCGGATAGATATCCACTGAGAGACTGAGACACATCAGTACCTTTGAGTCCCAAGCTCGAATCATCAACAGACTGCTTTGGCAAAGTATTGGAAGTACCAGTAGGGTTAACTGGCTGTCCGTCTGTACCTTCTCTCAAATCTGGCATACTTCTGTTCTTCCTCTTAATCAATCCACCCATCAAGAGTTTCCTTCTGATCTTGTGCTGCTTCTTTCCTTTCTGATCACCTCCAGTGCCTGCTTGTTGATTCTTAGCTGCTGTTTCGCTCTCCTTCTTCTCGATTTTCGCATTCTTCGCTGCTGGTGAAGGTCGAGAGGGCGCAATCGAAAAGTCCTTTGAAGCATTTTTGTTCCTTTCTTCACTGCGTGCTCTTTTCTTGTCCTTTTTATCATCATCACAGCGTTTCGCTCTACCGAAAAGTCCAGTTCTTTGCGTTGGGCGATCGTACAACATGTACTCTTCATCTTCAATCGCGTTGACTGCTGAGGGTTTGGCTCGCAAACTCTTCTTCTTGGGAAGAGTCGCGTAGATCTCGATGGTTTTGGCAACTGGCTTGTCTACTACTGCTGGCGTGTTTACCAAGAGTTCCCGACTATTTTGTCGCGAGTGGTTACCCTTGTCTCGAGAACTTTGGCGTGAGTGCTGACCAGATTTGCTGTTCTCCCGTGAGTGTCTGCCTTCAAGTGCTCCTTCTGAAAACAAAAACAAATTTTCGTTACCTTAAAGACTTTAGAGACTCTCAAAGTATCTTTAGAGTCTCGAAAATTACCTTCTTTATCTCCATTAGCGATTGCCTCTTCCTGAAGAATCCTCCTGTGCAAACTTCTTGTTCTCATTACACAAGTGTTGTGCTTCATTCTCGCGATTTTAATCGTCTGAGGATTATTGTAAGGCGCATCCATCGCTGCTCTAGCTTTACTGCTTGCTGCAGTGCAAAGAGCCTGAGCTGTTACAAGATCTCCAGCGTCTTCTGCAGCTCTAGAAGAGTCTAGAAGTGCGTCTGTCTCCTTGCAAAGACGTTCGCAGTCATCACCTGACTGGGGCTGGTATCCTTCCGGAATTTGCGCAAGCTAAAAATAATTATTTGCGTTACAAATCGATAATCTTTTTTAAGTAGAGATGAAAAATTTTTTCAAAATGGATTTCGACAACATACCTGTAGATTGTGCTTCAATCCCTGTTGCAGTGGAAGGCTATCAGTGGAAGAAAGAGAATATGAATCGTAACCCGCATCATAATGACCGCTGCTACTGCTCGATAATTCTCCAGATTTACTTGTAGGACTTTTGGGAACTCCAGTATTCCTTTGAACCTTATTCACTATATATAAGTACGGATTTTCCATCGTCGTTGAGGAACTCGAAGACGCACTGTTTCGGTCTCCGGACCAATTGCCAGAATCTCGTCTTCTAGGGACATTGAGGTGATCCGGAATATTGATTCCGTCTTGCGGAGCCGATCCGGCACTTAAACTTCTTGTCAGTTGCATCTGTTGCTTCTTTTGCTGTTGCATAACAGTCTCCACGGCTCTTCGACTAATGTATTTTGACTCTGGATCTCCATCAACTACATCCACGTTCTGAAGAATAATTATGAGAATTTATATCATGAATTCTTTGATTCTAAATTCGAGAGATAAATAGAGAATAATTCAATTAGATTAATTACCTGATTGCCGAAGATGTTGTTTTGTATTTCAGTCAAGTTCTGATAGTCGCTGTAGTTTCTGCGCTGAGTATAAACGTGAGGTGGACTATCGGGATTGGGAGTAATCGCCCTTCGAGCAGTGCTACTAATTGGTGGTTTTTCAGGACTGGGAGTGATTGATCGCCGAACGTTGTTCTTCGGTGGTGTCTTAAGCCCATTTCCATTGGGAAACGGAGTCACTGTCTTGGGGGCATTCTCGGTATTGACAGGCGTTCCGCCTGGGGTCGCGTACAACAAAAGAAGCGGTTGGTATCGACCTCGTCTACACTTTTCAACGACCTGTTCCCATCGGGGTCCAATCTCCTTTACGGTCGCATCGTCGAAATATATCCAGACCTACAATCGAATTTGCAATCAGTCGAGGAAATAAGCCCAATTCAATTTTCGTTTTGAGCCAAGAAATATCGTCTAATCTTGTAGATTGAATTGTACTTGGAACCTACCTTTAGTTTAGTATGGAAGAAGAATGTGGAGTAATGTTTTCCGTAATATGTAACTACTCCTACGAGATTATGTACAGTGGAAGCTCCCCATCGGGAGTCAACCACGCTATGGAATACGTCACTCAATCGAAGAGTCGTTCCGATTGTTGCGAAGACATCCATGATGTGTTCGAGGGAAGGTCGTTCGCTGTCCCAAACTACACCGACAGAGACAATCTCTGGTCGGTTCATCAGGGTTCGACAGATTTGTATTTTAGCTCCACAGGAACTCTGAAAATTAAGAGACAAATATTATTATTTTAATAGTAGATAATATTATAAAAGATTAGATAAATAAGAAGTTTTACATTTGGAATTGAACTCAAGTGTTTGCAGGGAAGAAATAAATCGAGAATATTTGGTGAGAACTAATATTGGAACAAGAACTTACTGGACAATCGCGAATATCGCCCATCCCACCGGCTCGTCGCAAAAGCTGTCCAAACAAATCCGGACTGCTTCTTGCCGTTGGGGCCGTTTGTCGAGCCTGAGATGTCAACGCTGAAGCTGATACATAGTGTACCATCTGAAATAAAAAATCCATTTTTAATTTAATGTTAATTAAATTCACTGTGATAAAAAACAATCAGGAAAAGTAGTTTTCAATACCAGTTCGAATTTTTTTCTCGGGGAATACAAAACCAGGAACATACTTTACCCATGAGTAATTCCATCGCGAACCTAATGAACATACACCACGCATCAGCGAACACGAAAGGCATTTCTAATCTAGATTAACAACACTAGGAGCGATTAATTAAGACGCTCTTGTATAATTTACTCCACTTCATGAAATATTGGTGAACACATTTTTTGAGCTTTGACATAATAATTAATTTAAACGAACTCTTGGTTCTTAATTCCAGGTGAAGGAGCATTTCATGAAATCAATTTCCCAGTAAGGAACCACGGAAAGTTACCCTCGACCGAAATGACTAGAGGAATTACAAAATTACGAAATTTTTCTGTAACAGGAGAACCGCTTTCAGAGTTCAAGTCGAGGCTCGAACTGGGAAAACGCAATCGGCCATGACCGATGGCGATTACAACCAGTTTCAAAGCTTTATCGGACAAGCTAGGATTTTACGCTGATCGTATATTGCAGCCCACTCAAAGTCCCCTATTGTGTTGAGCAATTAGTTCTTTTTAGAAACAAGCTTCAAATTATGCTTTGTTTAAAAACTCTCAGTGGAGACAAAAGTTATTTATTCGAGAAGGTGATTCAGAAATTAAAATCCCGTTCCTTTGTAATTGACATAAAATATTTCTGAATTTTCATACTAACTCTGAATAATTATCCCGATTTCTTTTCTCACGCTTTAATTTTTTTTCTAGACGAGGTACTGATTACTGCAGCTAGGAAAATTGAAGTGATAAAATTATGTGCTACACCCGAAACCACAGCCAACAATTTTCATCTCCAGGTTGTAAAATATAGTCACTCAGAGAGGAAATTTCATGCTAGGACAACTGCAATATAAGCAATACACACGTTCGGTTTCGCCAGACTTCGATTCAGTTTCAGTGCCACGTGTGTGCAATTGCACATAAGAACAATTGAACAAGATATGATATGCTTGCCTACACGTACGTGACGAGAAAATCCAATCTGGATACTCAATTTGTGGAAGTGGTCCAAGGCTTGTTACTCTCGTTAAAAAATAAGTTCACCCAATTTTTATCTTCGAATCGATCATAAACTTTCAATGTGAATATAAATTTAATAACTAAAAGGCAATATCAAGATAAATATTTTCTGCTGTAAAATAAAGTTTTCAAAAACGAAAGTAAATATGGACTTTACCTCTGGGAAGCGGCGCCCCTTCTTTCGTTAATAGGAAAGTCAACAAAACTAAGTAACTCTGCTCAAATACACGTTACGGAAATTAACTTTAGAAATTACGAACTCTTGGTTGTGCCTTCGAAAAATCATCAAAAAGTCGACAACTTGATGGTGCAAAAATTGCTTAATTCGTATAAGAATGCCATTCCAAAGAAATAAACTGACGATAGTTGAGCAATCACTTATGTTTGTAAATGAGTTTGCAAAATATTTATTTTGAAATTTGTTAAGATTGTGATCGTACTCAACTCCTCGCTTTTAAATTCTTCTTACCTAATTATCCCTAATTAGTTCCAACTCTAGGGAAATAAAATCGATAAGCCAGGATTTCATTAAAAACACCGATCGAAAAAATCCTCTAAATAAATTCAAAGATCAGATCAGACTGCGATAAAATTCTTTCCTTAAATTCCTGTATTTTTCTTCAAAATGGAAACTTGTTTGGATTCCAGATTCTAACTCCTGATTTTAGAGTTCAGTATCAGAATAAAAAAAAAGCAAAGTTGACTTCACTTTTCACTTCATAAACTTTAAAGTATATTTTGTACTCTTTAAAGTGTCCGAATTTTTTTAATCAAAAGATTCAGGTTGATTTCTTTTTATAGCCCATCGATCAGTCATTATAAAAGCTCGCGCCCACGTTTTCTATTGCAAGCAATGAACCATCAAATCCAGATTAGCTAATCGCTTTAAGCGACTTGCCATTGAATCTTGAGGCGGCTTCTTTCCTAAGTGGCTTAAGTCCCTTCTTAAACCTTAATTCCCCAGCAACATGCACGACCTATCCTAACTATAGTTATGGTACCCCATACGTATAGTTATAGTTTCATGTTTCCCACGTGCTATGAATCCAGAATCCACCCCCAAGATTTCTTTTCTCCTTGATCGCACGTTTTCAGTTTTTCTCCGTCAATACAAGCTGGCCTTATGTCGATCCTAACAAAGGTTTCTTCGCCCCTGGAGCGACCATTTTATGTATTTCAGGTAGATCTGCAAAGCCCAATCTAGTGTGTCTACCTGTACTTCAGACGTGGGAAAAGGGCAAGGTGTGTTCATGTTCAAACCTAAAACTCAAACTTTACTGCCCAAGCCGTATCCAATTCGGAGAAACGTGGGTGTAGAAAAAATCTGAGTTGTTAAGCTGAACCGAAATTTGGACAAGGTGCTGCAGGCCCTTTGTTTACTTGGGAAATCGATGAGAAAACAAATTCGAACCTGGTAGTGAAGCTGGAAGATTTTGTAAGTGTAGAATTTATAAAAGAATATTTTTTTTCTGGTGTACTTTTAGATGCTTTGATTTTAAGAAACTTTGACAAACCTGAGTGAAGGGCAAAGGTTCTGAAGTTGCTCCACAGGCTCCACAGACACTTTGTTCGACAAGTGTCATTGCGAATTTCTGATGAGGGACACAGTGCCGAGCACTGCACATGTCTTCCGCTTCCCCACTTGCAATGTGCAAATGAATTCGCAGCAGAATGTTTTCCTGAAACATAATTTTTTCTTTAATTCAACTTCTTCCTTAAAAATGTATAAAATCAAATATTTTTAAAATGCCTCTAAATTTAAAATACTCCTTCTCTTCTAGCAAACTATAATCATTAAAATCATTAAATAAGATATTTCAGAAAAAAAAAAAATTTACACGCGTAAAAGGCAAGAACAGAATTACAAACACTTCCCCATCTATCAGGAAGTGCTCGATCTCGTGAAAAGTGGTTTAATAACTGTAGCTGTTACAAATGCGGATAATTTTTAGCGTTTCCCTCACAAGGATAACGGAATACTAATCGTTCATGTCCTTGCTCTTATCATACGCACTCGAGTCGATAAGAGGAGTGGCCTCGACTCAAATGTCCATAAATATAAACGTGTACCTCTGATGTAAACGAGAAAGTAGTCTGTCGTTGGTATTTGAACGATTGCTCATTGCTCTACGTTCATTATTGCGCTCCAGTGTAAGTGAACGCCATTACGCATGCTCAACTTAAATTATTAGAGCAAAAAAATGGTCCATGGCTTGAGGCTTGCAACTGACTTTTTGCTCCTCCACTAAGGATGCTTAACATATTCTAGAAAGCTGCTTGAAAAATTGACGTAGCCTAGTTTTTAAGAATTTGTCTCAATTGCTTAATTAAGCAGAACGAGTATAGAAGAAGTTGAATAACTAGAAGACTTGAAATATTATAATTTAGTAATAGAGTAAATAATTGATCGAAATGAAAATTAGTTGAATTCTTGTCAGAGATTGAAAAGAAGATCCTGTATCTTAAAGATTCATGAGAGATTGTTGGAAAAGATAGAATTAACGGTTTTTCAAAAGAGCCTTGGTTAATCATCCGTAAGGATGATATCATTAGAGAATAACTGTCAGGTATTTGCAAAAGCAAACATCTACAAATAGCTATTGCAAGAACTGGAAATTGTTGAAATCAAAGAAGCGTGATTTGAGTCGCAAGAAAAAGTATCCAGATTCCGATTCTGACATGGATCGTTTAGACTCTACTTGGTGAATCTGTTTTTGAAACTTGTTTGTCTAACCAGTAAAATCCAGGCCAGTGCATCCTGAACCTGAATTTTATTTATAATTTCTAATTTTCTGATTTGCAAGTTATCAATTTCAATTAAACATTTTTGCTCTAAATTTTTGGAAGCAACCAACTTTTTTAATTGATCCTTAAGTGTATCAATTAAATATTAAAGTCTTTGAAGTCACCTGTAATCTTAGAATTAGGATGATTAAACCTTTAATTGATAAACTTACGAAGCATTCTGCAGCATCATCCATGAATCCCAACTGGAACCTTTGCTGGTCGAGGAAACTTTCTGCGAGAGCGCGACGCAAAGCGTCTGGTGGTAATGCGCTCTCTTGCGAAAACTGCAGCTGCGAGAACAGGTCCTGCAACACAAAAGAAGACGTGCTCAATACCTAAAGAGATCTATACCAAGAAAGAGATCGCGTGGGTTATTTCGTTCTTAGGTTTGACCAGAAGACCTAGAAATTCATTCTAATTGTCAAAACGACAAGTAGAGATGAGAGTCTCGATCACAAACGCACAATAGTCGAACTTATTTCTAAAAAGCTCCTTCAAGCGAAGGGTCTTTTTGTCAACTCCATGTCTTGAGTCTCATAGCATAAAGGAGTAAAATAAAAAATAAATATATGGACGAAAACTTATCATCTAACTTAGGAATATTTTTATTTAATATTTAAATATCTCTCGATTTCAATCAAATCCTTTATAAAGAATTTATTCTGAATCTTCTATTATATCCTAAGATCATGACTCAAAAGGCCAAAAGTGTCTTGTCCATGGACCTCTCTCTTTGAAATGATTCTAATAAGCGCATTTATTGAACATTTCAGAGTGATCTGACAGAGATTTCTCAATGAATCCATTGTGGAAGGAATATAAAATCAGGGATCAAGATTAAAGTTTGATTATTTAACCGCCAATTCCAAAATGGTCAGAGTTTCCTGGATTGTTTTTATTACTGCCGGGGTAATCAAAGATTCTCTATTTATAATAGAGCAGCTAAATGGAATGCAATCCGGAAGACCAGAGACTGAATCAGATTGGCGAAAGCTCTTCCGCATTACCTATTCCGTTTCCCGCCTCTAAATCTGATTATGCATCTTCACCTGCTGGTAGACATCGAATTTCGTTAGATTTACGTCTTGCCTGAGCCTTTTGACATTTTCTAACAATATATACATATACTTCTACGTTCTTCGGCAATAGCTCAGGGCAAGAGACTCTAGAAAGTAGGTGCACGTACCTCGAGGCAAAATCTGTCAGGGTTCTCGTGCCGCAATTCTATATAGCCGGTTCTAAAAAATTCGATTGCATCTGGGTTTCTAAGATCTAAGAGAGACTTTAATGACCACTTGAGTTATCATTTAGGGCTCAGTAGAGAAACAATTTTGACACGAATCATCTGTAGAGTTCTGTTAGAATTAGAATTCGAATTAGAATTAGAACAATTTCCTTTCACTTCTATATATTCAAGTTCTATGTTCTCTGTCGATATTAAAAATCAAATGAAAGGGATCTAGGTAACAGTAACAGCAACAGCTGTACTTCCTCTGAATGCAACTGTGCCTCCAGGGAAAAAGCGAGCGTTTGTGATAAGAGTCTAGAGTCAGTCAGTTCATGAAGGATGTCGCTCAGATCAGGTTATCCAGACATTGGAAAAACAAGCAGAAACTTGACTTCCGAGAGAAATCAATCAATGAAAGTAATTCCAGAATGAAGCTTACACTTCTAGATTTCATTGTCAAGTAGAAATAGTCTTATAAATTAGCTTCAGAATTCGATGGTTATCGATTTCAATGGGGGTAGATGGGCGTGAAAGGTTTCGACACCATGTGCTAGGCACTCGAACACTTTTCACACACATCAGTAACTATAAGTGAAATCCGATCTCCCTAAAGATGGAGGAAAACCTTAAAAAACGACTTTTAAAAATTAGAGGATGAAGAACTAAAAGCATACTTTTTTGAGAAGACTCAAATCCACAGCCGGCGAATCCTCCCTCTCCATTCCACTATCATCTTCCTCTTCCTTGAGGTCTTGAACTTCCGTTCCCTCATCATTCTTCAATATCGTCGAGGACGAGTCCTGACGAACCTTAATCCACTTCAGCATCTTCCCAATCTGTTTTCCTCTCTCCAAATCTCACTCGTGACTCCTCACTCTCGTAATTAACCCAATCCATTCATCAGCAGGTATCCTCAACATCTCGATTTCCGTTAGCATTGCTTATAGGTTAACGGGACACTGATCCAAAAGTCGGACAGACCCGGAGATCAAAGAACGAGCGATGTCTCCCAGATTATGCAAAGATACTTTCGAAACTGAAATAAACTTTCCTGACTCTTCAGTTTGGTGTTGATTCTTCAGCGGGAACCTTGATAAGACGATGTTTGCCTCTTACTTTGCCTCTTGGTTTGCCTATGGACCCTAGCTAATCTCTAATTTCACTTGTCGCTTCGTCGTAATCGTACACCTTGCTTTCCTTTGTCCTCGTGCCACGTTGAGACGATAAGAACTCGCATTATCTTCAGTTCTATTTGCGTACAAGGTTTGAAATTTGAGTCGAGGAACTTCCAAGATAAGGAATTATGAGCGGATTTAGAGACAACTTGAAGATCTTTGAAAAGTAAATTTTCAAAGACAAAGGTTTTTTCAACACTTGGGAAACGAGAACTCAAGAAACAAGCTGTGACATCAAGCCTCCCCTTTCTAGTCCCTTATCCAAGATCTCAATACCGTTCAATGCAACCTCATCAGCGATTCAACGCTAAACCCGTTTTCGATGCCAACTTGCTGAGTTGGACTGTACAAGATTATTAGCATCGGTGCACCTTGGAAAGAGATTCTCTCAGAAAGGTGCGTTTCTGTCCCTTAACTGTGAATGAAGAAGCTGGAAGATGTGTTAGTCGATCTTATTTTCCGGATGGTTATTTACTAGAAGACGAATCACTCCTTGCAAAACCCGTTGATGGAAAAATATCAACTCATTCCTCAAGGTATCTTGGATTCTCGGGCGTAGGACCTGTTCTCGACTCTAGTTTAATAAACAATATTGAACTCATCAGCAATACAAGTTCCTGATGATTTCGTTTCCTATTTGCAGAGATGATCCTAGATCATCAATCCAAGATGATGCTCATCAAACCTCAGTTTCTAAACCACGTGGTTGGATCAAAAGTTCGACGTCAGAAATTTACTCGTGCAAATCACTCGACAAATTTCACAATGATCACAATAACTCAAGATTCCATATTGGATCCCAATATTAAAATACACATTGGCTAATCATTTCGTAACTAAGAACCACACCAACACTTTCACCAGTAGAACTTCACGAAATTATATGCCACTTGCAATTCCAATCAAGAAACTCACACTTGATAATCACCAAGCACATTTTTTCACTGTATCCTTCTTTTTTGGGAAAAATTCGTATGTTGGAAGTGAGTTTGAACAGGTAAGTTCGTAGTACCTGCAGACGACACACCGTGCGCGCGTACCTGAAGGCAGCAACTTGCCGAGTGCTGGCGAACCGCCCCCACCCTTCACCAGTGTAAACGGACCACTGATCTCTACCCAACCCCTACCCGATAGACCTGAGAAGCCAATGACGTCATTTGGTTAGCTGTCCTACGTTCACCAACCTGAGAGACTTCAACGTGCTTCGAGTACGAGTTAAGCGTAAGAGAGAGGGAGAGAGTTGTATCTTTTTTGTGTAGCTGGTTTGTGTGTGGAATTGTGTATGAGAAGCTGTGGATGTGAAAAGAGAGAATACGAGACTCGAAGGACTGTGACAAAGCGACTTCCATCTCCACAGACCTGATACAGCCTCTCTCCTTCTTTAAATATTTCCCTCTCAAGATTTTCGTCTCTTTTCCTCTTGAGAGGAAGATTCTTAGTCATCGTATGGGTCCCTAAGTACCCCTTTGTGGAGAGCCTATGATAGATAATAATCATAACGTCAGGAACACTCAGGAATTGTAACTCTGGATTCATGCTTGGGCACCCAAGCTGGGGCTCGGACATCCGTCGCAAACGACTGGAAGTTCCATGAATGTATGCTTATGCAAAATTTTTGTAGAAACAAAGGTAGGTCCTGTCAACAGATTATGGGCTCAGATAAGAAAAAAGTTGTTTTAGAAAGGACTTAGAATGGTGGTTGGAAAAAAGTTTGGAAAGAAGTTTGGTAAAGGTGTTTGGAAAGATGTTTGGAAAAGAGGTTTTCAAAATGATAATTCTAAGCTCAGCTGACTAAGAAGATAGAACTTTTAACTGACTGAAAGAAATTCTAATTTTTACCTGGAAAAGTACTAAATTGAGAATTATGAGGTCTAAATAAACGCATTTTACAGCATATAATAAACAGGAGATAACGAGATACCTGATTATAAAGATAAAGCAGCAGCTTTAAAAATTTCTTCTGCTCGAGTTTACACTGAAGAAAGAAAGCAAGCTGAATCTTTCAATGCAAATTGTTCAACGTTCACGAAAGAACATTGCAAAATAACCACAAAACATCTTGCGAAATTTGCTTCGTAACACGTGTTAATTGGATTAATGGCTATCTACAAGCCTAGTACTATGAAGAAAAGAACTTACGACTTTTAAAGTAATAATGGTAATGACTTAATGCTATACCTTTTCTGTAACAAT
Organism: Synergus japonicus; assembly: GCA_900474275.1. Taxonomy (NCBI): domain Eukaryota; kingdom Metazoa; phylum Arthropoda; class Insecta; order Hymenoptera; family Cynipidae; genus Synergus; species Synergus japonicus. Next base: position 57,302 of record UCOH01012678.1, read on the forward strand.
CATTTCATAGCTACAATTTCGAAACATTGGCATAATTCGACAAACAAATAACAATATAAAACATATTCCCTATTTCCAAATGAACAAATTCTATAGAATATGCCGAATAGAAAAAAATGTCGTAGAGGAAGTCGTAAATTCCAAAAGCTGCTTAACTGTACTGATTGGAATCAATATTGAGGAAATATCGACCTTCAGTTTGCTTTCTGGTCTTTCTGCAATCCAAGTTCCTAGAGATAAAACTGGGCGCTTCCTAGACTCGTAAAGAACCGGATGATGGCAGATCTGCCAGGAATCTTAGTTAAGACTGCCCTGAAAGTGAATCTTCCACTTAGAAGTAGTTGTTAATAGCTCTAGTAATGACTATCATTCCTGCTGATTTGTACGCAACCGCAAAAAAGGCACGACATCTTGTGATCTTTGCATATTCCATTCCATTCATAAAAGATTTCTTTGGACCACACCGACGAGTTCTAAAAAATAATCTTATAAATCAAGATCGGCCCACCAGGGAAGAATTGTGTCTAATTTGTGTGTAACTTAACGACTCTAAGCATCTCTCGTTAGTCTACATTCTAAAGAGATTAGAGTTCAGAGTACACAAGAGGAAATGAAAGTCTTCTATTCGTCTTTGGAACTTGGCGTATTTGAAATTATATGAGAGTAATTAACGTGAAATATAATAGGTATGAGATACCGGAGAAAAAAGAAATTTTAGGCTAATGATAGAAATCTTGAGATGGGATTTTGGAACATTATCTTCTCTAATGTTGTTTTTTTTCTCGGAATCTAGTTTACAGTCATGAAAGGATCTTTCCAAACTTTCCAAATCGAAGATCAACTTTACAATATCTCGATTTACAAACTATACGTTGTGTACCCCAATTAAAAACAAAATATTGATCCTCTAGCCTTCATTCTCAGCGCGAAATGCTAATTTTAGCCTCCATTCTTACCTGCTAATTTCGACACCAATGAACAGAAATCGTGAGAGCGAAGGTGATTCAAACTATTTAAAATTCTTTCGCCGAGGGTGTTGAAGAAATGTCAGATGTTACATTCCAACCAGGTTAAACCTAAACCCTAAATTGAAGACCGAAGGGTTAAGGCAGAGTGTAACTCATGAGGTCAGCTCATACAATTTCTTCATTACTAAGAAGTTTCGACCCTAAAGGAATGTGTGGTGATTCACATGGTATCTCGCTGGACCATAGTCTCGGCGATAAATTATATAGCCCTGGAATTTCAAACTGCATCCGGACCTTCGTGTCTGAATCTTACGAGAATTGTCTCACTGAAATTCCAGGGCACGGTCCTTCCGTTGTGCAAAATAATTGGTCGTATGTTAAATTATGGGAGACTTTCAGTTATCTTCGAACCTCTACCAGTTCCAAAAACTATACGCCTGATAAGAATTTTCAAGAGGACATGTCGATAGATAAACAAACCCTTTTCCAAACAAACGCCTTTTACATAAAAAGTGACCACTCTATCCAATAACTTAAAATTGCGGAACAATTGTCAGATTTAAATTGTAAATGATACAGAGTTTCAAAAAAAATGGTTGCACCCACGTAGACAAACTTAAGGCTAACTCTTCCAAACTGTTTGTGCTATTCTTTGTAGCGTAGGAGAAGGTCAGAAATTCGAGAGATGAAGATGGACACGTGCGATAACAATACTCTACGTCCACGTCCATCTTCAAATTTCTCCTCCCTCACGAATTTCAAACATAAAGGAATTCGTTATAGGCCCTTGGAGCCTCTTTTAGTTCAGTTCCTAGTGAGTCAAACCTGTTTTTTCCCTATTCTATTTCTACCTGACGTGAGAGCGCAACAGGTAGATTTTCTTGGGTCCATAATAACTTCTACCCTAGGTGGGCTAAAATGCTTCTTCACTATTTCTGGTGGCTTGTATTCTCATATGAGTTCTGGTTTTAAACTAACTTTTCAAGATCCTGAACACGAACGACCCACTCTAAAATAAAACCCGAGCATAAATTTAATTTGCGATGGTCGTAATGGTTAGTGTGAAATTATGGATTTGTGTTTCTTCCATTTTTCAAGTGTGAACTATTGTCAGTCATGATCCTAACTAGGTGAGAAGAGAGAAAGTTAGGAATTCCGAATAATGAGATTCAACCGAGGGAAGAATATCAAGCAATTATTGAAAAACTTATGAAAGTAATTCCAGCTGCGGATTAAAGAATTAAAGAGATTAAAATTGTTTAAATTTTACATATCAATCCTCTTTGTTGGATATTTTAAACAGACATTCGTGCTTGAAACGTCCAAACATTTTGAACATCATTTCAACGAGTAAGCATAAATTATAAATTCATGATACTTTGTAGTTTTCAGTCTTGCATTGAGTACTCTTCAGTGGTTCTCAATCCTCAAGAGTTTTTAGTTTTTAAGTATCTTGATCAATACTACTGGCTACAAAAGAAGAGTCAAATTAAAATTTACCATTTTCTAAGAACCGAATTACTTACTGCGTTTGCAGAATTACATTACCAAACAAAATTTAAGTACACTTTTAGAAAGTTCGAAATGCAAAAATTTATAAAGAAATTCAATCCGGATCCAGAGATCTAAGAAGCAAACTTTCGAATCTCGCGGGGTTCCCGAGAAAATGAATCAGAAGTACTCGCCGTGCGTAAACGATGACTGATCTTTGGTTTTGTGGTTTTCAAATAATTTACGTTAATTTCGTAACGACTTGAGGGGATGGATCAAGGATCTCACTTGGCAAAAGTGGAACTTCTTCCGCTAGATGCTAGACGTTATCAGAGTTCCTGGGAAGTTCGTGTGAAGCAAAATATCTACCCGGGTGCAATTAGCTTGCGAGATTACTAATTAACCCCGTGAGAATAGGAGGGAATATTGTATGCGGTTACCTACTTTGCAACTTAAGTCTAAACTCGGATACGCTATCACTCCATCATCAATGTTTTTGGTAATCCAAGAATACGTATATTACTTATCTTCAAAATCGATTATCATTTGAATCTTGAAATTCTGATAAAAGCAGTTCTTGTATTTCATTAAACACATTCTTCCAAATGCTTTTTTGCAAATTACTTTTACAAACCCTTTGGATACTAGGTTTGGAAAAAACAAAGAGATTTTGAAAAGGAATTTGGAAAAGGAGAGTTCGAAACTGAGTTTGAAAAGGTGTGTTGAAAAGGCGATTTGTAAGAATCGCAAAAAGTAGCAAAAAACGTCAAAAGTAATAACATAATAACATAAATATAAAATTGATCTATAAATAAGAAATTGCGAGTTGTAGAAAATGTTTAGGGTTAAGGGAATGCAGTTGCTAGTACGGCTGAACAAAGGTCAGAGCCAATCTTGCCAACAACAAAACAACAGCAACTTCGGCTCAAGAACCTTCAAGGCAGTGGACCAATCAGAATCAAGCTCCGGGAATCTCGCGAGAGAAAGGACCTCGACTCGTGGTCCAGAGGTCCGTTACAGCAGCTCGTCCTATCGATACGTAATCGTATCGTAGCTATATAGTATATAGTAGTATATACTATAGTATAAAAGGTATACTATAGTATAAAAGTTATACTATAGTATAAAAGTTTTTAATATACCTTTGTAGTATTGATAATACTAGCAACCACTGACTTGAAGTCAAGAGTCATCCATAATCTATCTATATCCTATGTTCTTAGTCATAGCCCATGCAATCTGAGCCTATAAGCTATAAAAGCTGTATTGTATAAAGTATAAGGTACTTGGATCTCCATGAACCCAGTAATCCTAAGGGCCATCCTAATTTTAATGATGACTCACCAGAAACTCAGTTTCTTCTTCAAGCTGTTCAGAAATCACAGCTTGCAAAACCGATATTCTATTCTAATAAGGGTGAACAAAAAATATTTTAAAAAATCAAGAATACTATATTAATAAGTAATTCAAATTAAATTGTGTAATTATTAAATTGAAATTGATTCATACCTTGAGGGCGCAGAAAATACAGGACTCTCGCATGCAGGCATGGCCGGAAAGTTCCCTAAAGCTCCGTCGAAAGATGTCTAGATGCCACAGCACCTGAAATATAAAATACATTTTTGTAAATCAAGAAACGTTGATGAAATCATAAAATAAAGGGTGTAACAATTACCCTCTAATTAACTGTTCACTTAATAGTAATTTATGATAAATACAGTGTGATGTAAGCAACTTGCGTGGTCTCGATGTGACAATAAGCGCAAGGGAAAAATGTCGTACATGGTCGGACAAATTACAAGGTGGGTAAATGACAAGTGGTCGATTGTTCAAGACTTTGATAACGAGATAAAATCGATCTTTTCTTGTTTATTTAATCTTAATAGTTAATCTTTATTTAATATCTTAATAGAAAGTAAATGCTATTTTTTTTAGACAAAGTGTCTTCAGACATAATTTTTAAATTATTTATGGTAATTTTTTAACATAAAGGAAATTTTAAAATCTTTTATATACTCTATTAAGTTTTAGGAAAGTGGAGACAGTTTGGCTCAGATAGTAGCACGCTTTGGTTTTCTCTGAATGCGAAAGCCAAGTAGCTATACGTCGCGGGTTCAAATCCTGCCTGAGCGAAGTGAAATAGAATTGAATAAGTTAAACAATTCAAAGATTCTATCTTCACTTCAATGTATCTTGTCCGTCTTGCCGAATATTATTTCGAAATTAAGACTTTAATCCAACGTATATTTCTTGTATATCCTTGTCCTGTTCATACCGTTCCTAATTTTTGTTCTCAGTGTAAGATTTGTATTTGTGAATATAAAAATTTTATCCTAACTCGCAATTTCCCAATAATCGATAGAGATCGACAAGCACGGATTGAAATCGAAGCAACTTTAACGAGAATAATCGTGAAGTAAGTGAGATCTGATTTGATGGAATTTGATCATTGCTCTCGTTAAGTTGCTTTCTAGATCGTAAATAAGCAATGAGCGAAGGCCGAGTTTGCAGGTGTCAGACGTTAACATAATTCTGAATGAATTTGCACGACAGTAGCAAACTCATACAGTTGATTATAATGCAAAAAGAAAAAAAAGGTTGCGTAGGTATAATACATAATATGGAGGGCGTCAATACTATACAAGTACGAATGTAGTACGCAGCCTGCGTGCTACAGTACCAGTCGGTTAACCATACAAGATAGCCCACTATATCCTGCGCATTATGCACAGGGAAAGTAAATCACAATTTCCGTGCTGTATTCCACCGCATAGCACAGAGGACAATAATTTTCCTTTTTCCGGTGCCAAGGCCTGGAGTAAATAACAGCCAGGTTTAATGCATCGAATAACGCTCAGCTCTTTCCTCATCGAAAATATATATCCCACTGTAAATTATTTTTTAATACAAGCAATGATACTTGTTTGTTTTATCCGAACGTGTCAATTTGATAAACATTGGAATTTACTGTTTTACTGTTTACTGGAATTTATTATTGAAATGTACCAGAAACTTCTGAGGAAGGAATAATGAAGAAATGAATGTCTTTTAATTGGATTTAACGTATTGTTTTTGTACCAAGTACAGCTGGTAATTTATTTCAGTTGGTAGTTTAAATTTTCATAATACACTTGTTTTCCTCTCAACCATCTTGATTATGACCCCTAATCCCATTAGCTCCTCCCATAGAGCCCTAAATTCATAATCCCCCAAACAATAGAAAGTCATGCTTATTGATTCAACTAATAATCTTCCTGTCAACCATTATGGGTTGCTGGTGGCAGTGCATCATAGGAAAATAGGGTTTAGGGTATTTTCGTGAAGTGGGCGTGTCGAAAGAACTGGTAGGGACGACAGGTGAAGAGGGGCTGAAGAGTCAACATGACTATAGCCATAGCCCCTAGCCTAGGTCCTAAATCACCTGGACATCAACGCAACACCCAAAACTGCTACCAGACCTAATTTATTCACACTATAGAAATGAAATTAAAAAATCGTATTTTCACAGTTCGATTTTATGTGCATGGCCTCGAAGAAGCAAACAATCGAGTTCGGAGATAATGGACCAACGTTTTTTTCCTCATCTCTCGAAGCTCGAAATAAAACCGCACCTAAGCAACCGGTTGGATTACCTTCGAGGGTCCTATTTTTGTATAGTAAAAAGATCTACAAAAAACGCTATTAAATTCTAAAAGGGTTCTAAAGGAGCCGATTTTTCTTGCGTGCCTCCCAACTGTTTAATTTTCTCATTCTTGGAGAGTATACGTTTAGCAGTTTGTTTACTTTACCCGATTTTTATTTTTCCGTCCTTTTCACACAAATTTTTTACGCTTCTTTGTCCTTTTCCCCATTTGTGACAAACCCCGACCTATATTTACTATTTATTGGCACAGTAGCTTTTCCCCAATGCTTTTTTTATCACGAGAGACGTAAAATTTCTTTCTTTCACACCTAGAGCGCATTCAGCGAAAAGTTCCCGTGTACCGTCACGGCAGGGATAACTAGGTATTCGGAACGCTTTGAAATTCTAATCTGCAAACAAGATTCCTCCTTTTTTATTGCATCTTCCTGCGTACCTTCATGCATACTACAATAAACGATGCAGAACGAAATTCACGAGACACCCAAACTTAAGTCTCTTTAAAGTATACAAAAATCCGTTTATCCATTCAAAAAATCATTCAGCTTACTTAAATTCTCTCCCACGAAAAAAATACTGTGTGGGAGAAAAATCGTTTCATGGAGATTCTAATCGAAGGGAACCAAACTAGGATTGGTGAAGACCATCGAAAATAGGAATCGAGTGCATCGACACCGAACTAATAGAACCGTTAGTCAAGTAATTTAGTTACACTCTCTTAGGCTCTCTCTAATTGGTTCTCACCAATTAAAGTATCGAGGTGCTCATCACGGATCTCGTCTTTTATAGACTATATTATTCTTTTTATGATTTGCAATTCAATCCAGATTTTAATTCATATTTTAATTCATAATTTAAGTCATGTTTTTATTTACAATGAAAGATTGAATTAGATCGCGGATTATGATCATTATAAGGTCTAGTTTCTCCGAAGAAGCTGATCTTAGAATATCGATGATGCAGAATATGCTTTAGGTGAAGCTTTAACGGTCTGCTTAAGTTGCCAAGTGTTGATGGGATTCGATTCACTTTTCACCTGAAGTAATGCTATCCAGGATTCAAGAAATGATATTTTCATGCGACCAGAAAAAAATTAAATTACGGGCTCGGTGCACGTTCCCGTAATTGAAATATTGAGGAAGTTACTTTCCAAGTTGGAATAAATCAACAAGTTGAAGTATCAAACGGTTTTCCTGCGTATTATATCGCTTAGAAAGTCTGATTTTCAATATTCCAAGATTGCTTCATATTTAGAATGCAGCAAGAAGTGTCACATTAAAAGCAGTTTGATAGCAGATTCAAATTTTCAGAATTCAAACCCCTCAGAATTTTCAAAACACCCTCAGATTAAGAATGCAAAAATAAACAAGGATTTAACGCGCATCTCGGTAATGAAGCGAAGTTATCCAGCAGAATATTACATAAATAACGTTACTCTAAAGCCGCGCCTCGTATTTGCGGCAAACCAAGCTGGAGTTGGTTCCCAGGCTCGCTGTATGAATATTCCCTTGCCTAAACCATATTCAGGAAGAATAATACCGGAAAGTGTTTTACAGGTAAATAATTCATCTCCTCTCGAGGGACCAGCGAAATCAAAACTTTATCATCTTTAAATCCCATCAAAAGATCCAGCAAGTTGTTCGCTCGCACCTGAATTTATATTTATATCCCTTTAAATATGAAACTCCTATTGAGGATAAAAATAATAATTCCTCGGCTTATCTTCGACTCTAAGACGCTAACATCCAGAAATTTAAGGCCATAATCGAAAAACAGGTTAAACCGGTGTCTCGACTCTCGAGGAATCAACAAGAATCCCCACCCTGAGCTCTTCGCGAAAGCCTACCACGCGGGAATCGCAAAAATCAGGGTCAGGTCGAACTTGTCCCGATAAAATCGAACTCGTGTTGTCAAAAAATGCGAAATTTACCTTCGCAATTTGGAAGAGCGCCTGTCTCCTATGTCGCTCCTGCTTCATCTCGCCTTTCTATCGCGAGGCTTAAGGGTGTATAATCCAGAGACACTGTCGACGTGTAATTGTAAATAACGGATCGTCACTTGTCACTAATCAGAGTAGAATTGCAAAACACACCGAGGGTCTTCATTGTCGCGTGTACACTCTGCTTGAACTCAATTTTCAAAAAAAAAAAAAATACACTTTGCGCAAAGAGGAACACACTCGAAGGTACTTTCTGACACGGGCGACGATGCAACAATGCCCGGATAGGGCCCCGCCGGCTTGAAAGCGACACCAGCGCCGCGAAGGACTCCAGCGACCAGGTGAGGAACTAATAACGCGGGAGAGCGACTACAGACTATAGTAATTTTTGTGGAGACTTCGATGCCGAGGGTTTCTATAGGCTCTGGAGGAAGGTTTCTATAGTGTGGAAAGTCTAGATGGAGTACTACAATGTACACAAGAAGCGGCCATCTTTACTACGAGGACCGGCGTGGGTGAGAGGCCCCGGGTCAGTTAGGTTTCAGGTGGTGGGGCCGAAGACGTTTGGATAGGGAGAGGAAAAGGGGAATGGGCCCGGGGCTTGAGGGGTGAGAAGATGTGAGGCCCAGGTATTGTGGGGACGTGGAGGCGGGGATCTTGAAGAGAACCGGTAAAGAAAAGTCTCACGGGCTACGTTTTACGCTACGGTACGATACTCCTGAGTTTGTTACGCAATTTGATTTGGGAAAGAATAATTTAAGGTTCCTGCGTATTTTATATGAAACTTTTATATCAACTGATGTGTTTGATGGAATGGGAAAGGGAAACCTTGAACGAGGGCGTCATGTAGTATCGAGTACGAAGCCTGCGATGCGTAAAACGTGTATGGAAATTAGGGGAATATATATTATGGACTTTCTGATTTGGTAGATCTAGGTGATTGTCCGTATAATTGGGATGGGAAATTAGTGTCGTTGGAAATTGATTGGTAGGAGTAAGAAGTTGGTTGATGTCGGGAATACAATGATTCTAGTTTTTTTATCCTTTTTGTAGAATTAAATATCCTGAATTCTATTCTAATTCCTTGAAATTCTTTGAAAATCATTAAACTGTGTAATTAATTCGAGACACTGAGTTTATAGAAGCAGTTTCGATATAATCGCAACCTTGTTTTTATGACAGGATAAGGAAAACGTTTTCGTTATGGCAGAAGTTTGTTTTAAAAGAAGGGGGTAGATCGTAGAATGCTGCGAGGAAGTGCTTCAGAACTTGGAAACGCGAAAAGAGGTCTGGGAAGCATCATTCGAGAGGAAAAAGGAAAGCGAAGGGATCTTCGCAGGTTGATGGCGCCTCTTTGTTATCGTTCGACCACGTGTAGTTTTCAAAGATCTTCCTTGTTCCTTATATCCTTGTCAAGAATCGTCTGGGGTTCTCCATTTCAAACTTAAAATCGAAGGATCGACGCCCCATGGACAAGAGAGCTTCTACACTTGTCCAGATTAAGATTACAGCTATTCTAAACTGACATCTCCTTTGTCTAGTCAATTTTCGAAATTCTTTTGTTATTTCTGAGCAGAACTTCAAAAAATAATATATAGAGGAATCGAACCGTCGCTACTGATTAAAAATGTGAATTTGCATCTGTGTGCACCAAGATCGTAAATGCGAGTAAATGAGAGCCTCATTTATCAAACATAGAAAAGGGCATAGAGGGAAAATAGAAGAGGCTCCTGCAAAACGCGCTCTTTTCACGGAGTGTGCTTTATGTCGCATGAAATCGGAGTGGTTTCCGAAACCGGTTCTGCGACGATGTGCACAATTTCGAAGCAGTTGTTCATGCAAAGGAGAGGGAAGTTTACGATGCAGAGATCGTATATAATTTTTTTTGTAAAGGATTAAACAAACTCGTAATCAAAGATTGTGTTTCGTTCCCTTTTTCTTCACCTTTTCATCTTTTTCAAGGACTCGAGATTACTTCCGCCTACTCCTTTGTTCCGCCGTCTAGCCTCAGCGAAAGTAGAGCTGTTCTGGTTTGAGATAAGTGACTAATAACTCAGATGTCTTGCTCTTGCATAAGACATAAGAGAGAAGTTACCCCTATGCATAAAGGAGTATAAGGGCAAAAGGCTCTGGGGGACTTCTTATGTCGGTAATAGTCTTAAGTTTTACGGGCAGTATCTATTATGCATAGATTGTAGAATATGGAATATATTATATGTAGTATAGAAAAGCATGAAACATTCAATCGAGAAGTATAGCTCTCTCGTCGCCATGCAAATGAAGACCGGTTGCGAGGGCGTAAAGGTAAATCACTCGTGCGGAGTTTACATGCGAGTAGCCACCGATCACTAGAGAAATTTCCTTTCCAGTACAAATATATATTACACAATATCTATTAAATGTAAATATGTAAGAAATTATTTCCTAGGAAGAAAATTTCCATTTATTAGAATCGATAATTTGATTTCGAGTCTTTAAATTTCAATAGAATTAGAAAAATATCAGTGATATGGGTTAAGTGTCATGTTACGGATAATTTTATTGGGTCCGTTTACCGTTACTGGTTCAATATTATTCTACATAATTGCTGGACCAGAACTTGCATGTTCCTTTACAACATATGAATGTATTATATATAAATCAGCAATAGTATAATAAAACACATAGTTATTCAATTTGTGCATAATACATTCTATCATTCCTAGTACCCTTATCTAAAAATACCTCCTCTTCCTGATGTTAATATCTCTCCAAGAAAAAAACGTGCCACCATTTGGTATTCATCACTTTAATCACGCAACTCAAATAAAATTCTTTCACTCTTTGTTATGCAATCTACCGCAAAGTTCAACGTGATTTGATTTCCTCTATTCGCCTATACATGTATCTACTCTCTCACAATTGTATTTTTCTGTTATCCAATGGGGCGGTTCTGATTCGAAACCGATCCCGCCTAAGTTCTTTGCAATGCAAAGTTATACGTAGTACATGTATGTATGTAAGGTGCTATTGTTCCGCAGAAGCGGAGCAGATAGTGACTTTGCTTTGAGTAAACGCTAATTTATTTCTGAGGAAAATGTCACTTCACTCCTGTCATCTGAAGATGCTAGTTTCTTTGTCCCAGCAACTCCATGTAAACTTCAGAAATGACTGACTCTTCCTCTCAAGGAGGTTCATTACACGCCATTTATCGCACTCCCACTTATAAGATTCTTCTCTAGAAGATAGATGAGTTCTCGCTTGATTTATCGCTAAAAACAGCGGGATTCAGGAAAATAAGCCCTCAATGTATCAGAAATTATAGGAAAATAGATCGATGGAAAGATTACTGCCTACGTGTTGTATGTAGGCAGTGAAGATTGAACTGAAATTATCACACTTACAAGTTTTCAATGCAGCAGTTAAGCACAGGAGCAAAATCAATTATGCACTTCAAATCATGAACTTTGCTATTACTCTAATTACATATATTTTACACATTCGTTTAATGATCATCTATTTTCCGGTTCATAAAAAACTAGCCACAATTAAAACGTTTTTCTTTATTTTCTATGATGTGAGATCACTTTTAGTTCCAAAAATTAACAATTAATTGAATGTAGAATTTTAGTACGAATAAGATTCATCTGATTGTTCGAAGAGGCCAGTATTTTCTGCTATCCAATCGTAGAAAGCTGATACTTTCATATAGATACCAGGAAAACCAGGCCTGGCACATCCATCACCTCCCATAACGACTCCTATCAGTTTTCCATCCAGAACTGCTGGACCACCAGAGTCACCGAAACAACTATCAACTCCTCCAGTTTTCACGTAGCCGGCACAAAATACCCGATCTGTCGGAGGATCATATGAATAAAGTTTTCTGCACTCATTATGATCCACTATTGGCACAAAAGCAGTTCTGAGAACTTTCGAAGGACTTCCTTTTTCCTAAAAATGAATAAACAGGCATCATATTTTCAATGAGAAATTATTTTATATCATATCAAAATACTTTTTTAAACATACACTTGTTACACCAAATCCGGAGACTTGCATTTTTCTCCCAGTTTCCAAATCATCATCAGGTGTTGCTAATGCTATCGGTTTCTGCTTCTTTTTCAATTTTATTGGATATTCTAACTAGAATAGATTTTAAATTAGAAGTCAATGAATAAAATATTATATTAATAAATGTAAAAAATAATTTTATTTCGAATACCTTTATTAAAGCCAGATCATCATTAAAACCTGTGTCATCTTTACCAGAACTCTTTTTCCTGGAAGGATACTTGATCACTCGGTCAATTTTGTGTTCCTCGCCACCGGAATATTTATAAGAAGTTCCTATTCTAATCGTATATCCACTCTGAAGTCTATCAAGAAATATATTAATTAAAATCAAAACCGCATGATTTTAGCTATGATTCAAGTCAACCTTTTTACGACACAACTTTAGTAATGGTATTATCAATTTTACGAGAAGGAATTATTTTGTAATTTCGAAACAATGCAAGCGATTCACGAGTAATAATTTTGATAAATTTTATACATGTTTTATGGTGTAAAAATAATTAATTTACTGACTCTTGAACACAATGTGCAGCAGTTATGAGCCAGAACTTATCTATTATAGAGGCCCCACATCGGTAGTTTCCATCATGAGAAATAATCGCCTGTAAACACACGGCATGCATAATTTGCGAAATTTGCGAAATTTTATTACAATTTGTACATTCTAAATTCTTGAAAGTACTGAATCAATTGTTTCCAGCAAGCAATAAATAAGCAAGCAATTAAATATTGTAAGTTATTAAATATATCATACAGCATTCTAAATTCTGCGCCATTAATTAAATTAAATACAAAACAGTAAAGACAATTCTGAATTTATTTTAATGAATAAGAAATTCAGAGAATATTAAATACCATGTTTAAGAAGTACTAAAAATACTTACCAGATAAGGAACATGATTCACGTCAGTCTTATTTCCTCCGATAATATATTTAACCAAATGATCATCGTGTGCCTCTAAAGAGTAAAATTATAGAAAATAATTTACATTTATTTAAGGGGTCGATACCTTGTTCAGGAAAATCGAGGAATTTTATTTAGATATGTCATCAAAATTTTATTAAAATGAATTTCAACTTGTAGTTAATTTTAATAAAATCTTGATGTCATATCTAAAAAGTAATTAAAAACCCTAGATTTTTTCGAGCTACAAGGTATACAACTCCTTAAACAAATAAATAAAAAATATCTATTTTCTTTAAATCACACGGATTAAAAACACTGACCAAATTTTTCTCGGGATTTACTATTAATAAAGGCAAAAATTAGAGGCAAAGTACCGCAAGTGATGAGAGAAATGGCAATCAGGATCGACACGCACAGAAAAGTCATGACTGCACTGAGTTTTTTTGTGAAACTTCAATTTCATAAACTTATTTTATATGTATTTTATCGTCAAATTTATCTGAAACATTACGTCACATGCGTCGTAGATTGTCGGAAGCGGATTCTTCATCCGGTGTTTCTCGGAAATCTCGATCCCAATGACGACAGTTACATTGAATCAAAATGGATTCTAGAATCCCGGATTTTATTTAAAAAACATATTTTAATATACTATGAATAATTTTAATAATAAATTCCAATGCCAATTTTTGAAATTTGAAATTCAATCAAGTTATTATTTGTTATCTGAATCATTCAAAATCAAAGAGTTACTTCAGTGTTCAGACTAATCTTCATCCCCTTTTCTAAGGGAAAATCTGCGACTTGTTTAATATGCAGAAAATAAATCAATTTTCCCATTTCACACGAAATTTCCCTTGTGAATTTCCATTCCAGCATCAGAGCTCCGGGGCAAATTATGTATGAAGCTTGATGTGAGCCAGGAAAGACTCAAGTGAAGAACGTGAGAAAACGCCCGTCTGTTAACATCATTCGATTCCTCATCGATTCCACTGTTTGAATATATTAGACTCTTACATTACAACCTTGTAAATGGTCGTGATACACTAAATTCAAAGATGTTGAGCATCGTACGTGTTCTTCAACTTCGTAACGTAAAACTTAGATACACCTAACTGACCAAAATACAAATTAGAGTTGAGCGCCTGACTATTTGATACTTTTAGCACCGGCAGATGTTTGCTAAGCCTCATCATTATGTCACAAGTCACCATTGTCCATTTTTCTACCACAATGAAAACAACACAATGTATTCATTCTCGACAATGTGTTACATTCTCTCTATACAATAATTGACAAATATTCAGATTTTAGCCCCGTTCATTACGAATGGAAGCAAAAATGAGCAAAACAAGCATTTTCTAGCAAAATATTTCAAAGAATGTTTCAATCTTTCAATTGCTTCCTAGAATCCGAAGAGTTTAATAAAATCTATAGTTCGTAGAGGAATAAATTAATGTGTACTGCTACTGGGATTTGAAATTCTTGTACAGGCAGATGCATTAAAAGAATGCTGAAGAAACCGGAGACTTCGATGCCCAAGTATGGACCATGTCGTGTTGTGACCATAAGAAAGGCACAATGGCAACTTTATTCACCATCTTTGTTTATTATCTGGAAGCAGTTTGGTCCCGGGTCTTCACCCTTTTGGCTGCACGCACGACACGCGCAACACGCACGTTCCAGGCAGTAATTCTTGCGAGATCGAGAGCACACCCCTTGCAAGGTTTCAGAGAAGCATCTGCCATCATTGAACACTTGGAGGCTAAGAGATAATGCCTTGCAGGTGGTATTCCATTATGAGCTTTAAATTACATTACGCCCCGCATCTCTTTCTCAAAAAGAATTTAATGATTCAGTCAATTGTTCCGGAATGATGCTGAATTTGTCCCCTGCTTTCTTTCTTGTACACAAGTATTCTGGACACAAGTATTCTATTCACGTGGACCCGTATATTTCTTCTAACAATGAGTAGAAATTTTTGATTTTGCATCTTAGTTCTATAGTTGCTTCGAAAACTCTTTGTAGCCACCTACTATCATCAATTTCTCCCCTATTTAATTTCAAATAAGTCCTGACATCACCTGACACCAAAAAAAGGATCTGAGACCTCAATTCTAAAATCAACCTGAATTAGAAAATCAAGAAGGATCTATCAAGATTCTAGATAGATGATAGATTGAAAGGCTTCTCGACTTTCAGGAAATTTAACGCCTTGAGGGTAATTTGACTCCCACACGAATCATTTTCAAAAAGTATCTTTTCTCCTCGCACACATCAATGGGCGCGAATAGTAACTTCTGAATTGATGCACCTGAGTTTATGACCCAGTCAAAATGGATTTTCTCCCCTTGTTGTCAGGCTTCTGAAAAGGATGCAGGTAGGATTCTGGACCCTCGTCACAAATACATCTCTACAACTACAAATACAGATAGAAAGACGAATAAAACTACAAATAAAAATACAAATAAAAGTACAAATGCATTTACAACTAGAATTACAGTTAGGCTATTAGTATACTGTAGTTAGCTATATGTGCTTAACAGTCCCCTCTGCTTTTCAGTGGGGGGTTTCAACCTGCCTCTTTTTTATGAGGTACCTTCCCCTCACGCTCTTAAAAACTTAAACGTCCTCAGGACACCTGTCGTTCCTAATAGCCTTCTAGATGCGCCTGCACGACAGTATGCATGCCGCAACATTCAACATTTTTAATGCAGGGTCTCTACTTAGTCCCGCGAGAAACCAAGCAAATTATGACTGGAGCGCGAAGCGTGCGGAAAATAAAGAAAATCTACTCCCCAACTCACCACCTGTGGTCTCTTCAAAATTTTCATGGAAACCGTAATTACATTTTAAAAGGAATTTTGCCAAGTAATGGGTGGTACATAATAATAGGGCGGAAAGAATGAATTAACCGTCACTGAATAAATTAGTAGCATTCACTGAACGTAAAAAATATCTGATATTAATAGAGATTAAAAGGTATTATATGACACCTTCGCACGTGCCAAGATGGGGGAGATTTCTTTGGATTCTGAAGCAAGGAAGATCAAAGTTCAATCGATTCACTACAGGTGTCTGAGGCGAATTGTAGAATTGTGTATAAATGTCAATGAAGATGCAGTTATGCTACGCATACTCCATCTTCGTGCTCGTCTAGTGAAAGGAAAGAGTTTCGCGTGCAAAACAGAATGGCAGAGGCTAGCTCATCTTCTCCCAGATTGCGCAACATCATTCAGGTCGATGCAAAATCCTACTACAAAATAATACTACAGTCTCGACAACTCGATGGTATTTTGCAACGCGAACTGCGGTGCTCGTTACTTCGCTTACAATAGTCAAGCGACTAAAACACCACCAGTTCACCTTCACGCTTAATGAAACTCAAGAAAAGGAGTCACTTCTTATAAATCTTCCTCACACTATATTTCTGGAGATTCCAAGCTTATCTAGCAGATCCATTCTTTCACATTTTTTTTAATTGCCACGCTTTCATGCTGATTTATATTTTTTTTTCTAGAAGAATTATATAAATGGGAACCACTTTTCGGAGAATTAGCTTCGAAAATAAATTACAGTGAATAAATGGTGGGTTATGAATTAAAACAATTTTTTTCTTGTGGAAAGGACACGTGTCTTCTTAAGAAGTTTGATGCTACTTTCGAGCTGAGGTTGACCGACACAAGATGAGATTTAAGCCCTGAAATATATAACGGCAGGTTATCGAGGCCCTGCGGTCATCGTGAGGATTATTCTCCAAGTTTCAAGTTCCACGAGATCTCTTCTCGCAACCTGTTTTTCAACATCAAATCGAGTCGAGACGGTCATCACCGAAAATTATCAGAAATTAACGTCAAGTGCTCAAGGAACCATACGAAAAGGGTACATGGCTTTTAAGTTTCGACATTTTTTTCAGCCTGCGGATTTATATTTCAAATAATAAGATATACGTATAAAGATCGCCTCGAAACAAAATATTCGTTAATACCCAAATATTTCCTTAGCACCTAGAACCGTCGAAGAAATCCAGAAAAGTGATATTAACAATTTTAATATTTCACCATTACTTTGCAATTCCTACTTTCTACAAACAAAGACTACGCAACAAAAACAATGAGCACTGAAATTCGACACTTGCAAGATCAGACGTTTCGTTTCTTATCAGCGAATCAACGAAGCGCGGCATTAAAAATTCACACCTAAGATCTAAGTTCACTGCAAAGATTCGAGATTGCATATGCAATTCGGTTTATGCAGTATCCGGAAAATTGTTAGGCAAATGTATGCGTGTAACAGTCCGAAAACCGAAACCGCTACTCTCAAACTGTACACGCTTTCAAATACCTTTTCTCCATACAAAGATAAAGAATCATATCGATGGTACCATTTCTTTCTTCATGATCTACAAACTGAGATAATATCATGTATAGAGAGTTGATTTATTTATCAAGCCATGAAGTATGACAAACTTGATAGATGGTCAGATAGATGGTCGGCATTCTTTATTCTTCAGTCTCTAGTCTTGATGCAAGAACCGAAACCATGCAGGAAAGTAATGAAAACCTAAGAGATGTATGGAATCTGCACCAGGTAATCACACTGCACGTCGGTGTATCAGTGCAAGGTTTAGTGGGCGACTCCAAGGCGAGAGTGATGATTCCGACGCACTCAAGTCCATCTTCTTCGGATCCGCAAAAGGAAGAAGACTTCACGGCGATTACTATCGCTTCACGATCGGCTGACTCATCTTCACTTGGTTGCGGAAATTCATTAAATCTGTATCAACTAGTTCGCGAGATGGGAATGTAAACAAAGGAACTTCCAGGGTCTCATGAACATGGCGTAAAAAGTCTATCTGAAGAACCCTTAGCAGAACCAGGCGTTCTTTCTGAGTGGAGCTTGCTGATGAAGAATGACAGATGCAGATCAATGTATTTGAAACTGAAGGAATAATATGTCGTACACGATAGAAAAACACTAGTTTTTGAAAACACTAGATGCAATAGATAAGCCCGATTGAAAAGAAAATCAATAACACATTCAACCTTATGCCACTTATCAGATTACTTAACCCAACAGGCGACTCTCAATAATAAACATCCTCCGATCTTGCGATGATCAAACGAACCCCTTCTATTACGTGAATTCACCACGCACGTGCTCAGATAATTTATAATTGAAGTAAAGCCTGTGTACAGAGTATAATGACTAAATCTCAACAACCTCGTGCTAGAACAACACGAGAAGACAAACCAATGTTAGTAGATAGGTCATCAACTCGACGATTTCATCGTCATCATCCATCTCTACCTGCACAGATTAAAAAGTACTCGTATCTCCAATCTCCATACAGTTGTCCTTCTATCCTTCTTTATCTTTACTCGAAAGAGTTTTCACATCTGTGTTTTAACCGAGGTTCTATCTCTAGCCTTTCAAGCTACTATTATACTTATATATTATAGAATTTTACTCTACAAGCCGTGCCTCCATTTACTAAGGTGCTGCGCGCACGTGCGACGTGCTTTAAAGACAAAAAAAAGGTAAAACATCATCAAACAAAACTGGTTTTCTCCTCAAGATCCTTTCCACTACTGGTGTAAGGACTAATACTCAAGAAAGTCTTTGTACGTGCGGATCGGGGGGATGTCTACCACACAAGAAGGCAATACTTTCGCCGAGGGGCTTGTGTTGAGATGTGTATGTGGATATGCACGAGTGTACTATAAGAATCTCGAGGAACGGATTATCATGATTTAGTGCAGTCAGCTGGCGAGGACAGTTCCATATCGATGTACGTAGGATGAAACGAGTCAATCGGAACTGGCTAAAATGGGGGAGGAGAAGGAGCGAAGATAAATACGGAAGTGGCTCTTTGAAAATTATTACTGCTAGGTTTAGTTTTTCCTTTACTAGACCTTAGGTATGTATTTTCTTTCGCAAGCCGCGTAAAGGACTTACTTAAAGACCTTCGTTTTGCTTAATGATAGCTTACATTTGTTTTTGTTTTAAGTAGAAGCTTCTCTCCTAGCCAATTAAGGAAAAAAGTTATACAATGTAGCTGGAGAACATCAATTACCTATCTTTTTTAGCTTTCAACTCTTTTTTGGTATCTCTAAGCATCTTTTGCTTTTTGTCTTCTTGAATAATGATTAATACCTATAGATTCACCTCGAGTATGTAAGAGAGAGTGTACAGCATGAATAGTGTACTCAAGATTGAAGAAATGTTTAGCAAGAAACGTAAACATTGAAGGAAGAGGGAATATCTTCAGCTTCAGCTTCTTCGTTTAAGAATTGGTACAGTGCATGGGTTCTCGAGACCATGGCTTGCATCGAGGCCAGTCACGAAAGAAAACCCGTTGGCGCGTTGTTTTCGAAATCGTCGAGGGACCATACATTGGAGAAAGAGAGAGGCTCTCCAAGGAGGAGAGGTAGAACCGGTTCTCTAAGAAATAAGGAGAGAGAAGTGGGAGGCAGGATCGTACTCGGAATCCTTAAGAGCAGGGCGATATTATATTACCTTAAGATGGTCAGATATTGGTACTGTAATCAAGTATTAAATTACCTAAAGTCGACCACAGATATTAAGCATCAGGTCACCAAAAGTGATGGAATCCATCTATATTTTGTGAAACCTTGAACTTACAATTCAGAATCATTTATCTATGTTTCAATGCTAAAGTATAGAAAAACATCAATACCATTTATATATAAACATCACCCAAATATCAATATCATCCATTACATTCAAAAGGAGTGAAATTTTGGATTTGCGTAGCTACACTCCTGGAGAACTCCGAATAGAGGACAAAACAAGATAGGTACTAAAGGAGGCTAGCGTGCCCTGCTGTGAGCTGTAGGAACCGGTTTTGCGATTCAAACTAGAGTAAAAGTTTATTGCAATGCGCCGAGGGATTCGCCAAATTGAGTCTCTCGTAAGAGTCCATAGGTAGAAAATTGTTATGCATGCATCGTAACATCGCAGCTACAAAATCTGTCGTTAAGTCTGTAAATGCAGCTACACTTTAGCCATTACTAAAATCATTTATACATTTTTAATTACACCAATGATGCGTCCGGAATTCCTTCCTGCGCAATAAATTCCTACAATTATTCGCAAACCAATCCTCCTATGGGTAAAGAATCGACGGCTATAAATACGCAGATAGCCAGCAATTACTATCAGGTAATTCTAGTAGTACCCAATTAGGTAATTTCATCCTCCTATAAGACCAGAGTTTAACGCTGTGTAATAATTATGAGTTAAGAAGCAAATTTTCTGTCGAATTTCAATGTGTTATGTAGGCTTTAATTGCTTTCCATATCGGATCTTTAGTACTTATTTCGAAAAAGTAACCCCCACGCAGAGGAAACATTACTGAGGAATATAGTTGATGATCCTAGAAAAAGTTACTGGATAGTAAATCAGACAATTTAGTGATGTTTCATATTAGGAAAAAGGATGTTGTTTGTTTCAGTTTCCAAACTGATTAATCACGAAGAATCAAATGAAGTTTTCAGGGGGTTTAAATCACGAGCAGAATTGTATGACAGACAACCTTGAAGTCGAATTCAAACTTGCAGTAAAGATATGGAAATCCAAGCCCACAGGTCTGCCTACTATACTAACTGAAGATCTACAAATCGACATTCAGATTTCTCTAATTCTTTTTTCTGTCATCTTGAAATGCAAATGTCCACTGTTATTTTGTTCTGTGTAGGTGGTTCCATTCGCGTAGGTTCTTGTTCTTGAGCCAGTGTCCTACGCACTGATATTAGAACGGTTTAGGTGGTGGTACTCATTGACTGCGAGAGTGCTAATTAAATACAAAATTTAGTTATGAAACTAGTAAGGCGCCTCGGTAGTCTCTCATTCAGTAAATCCACAAATTGTTAGCGTGGGAGTCATACAGGAAACACGAGTAAATGTCATGTTTCTGAAGTAGACTCAAAAATGGAAAAGTGAAGTTGAATCCACGTTGATGCAACTCTAATAGTATCAGTTAAGTAATTCCAGATTCCAAGTGACATTGTAAAATCCTGTAAGAAGAATGTATATAATTAATATCAGATATATCATTATCTAACATCATACCACTTATCAGGCTACCTATCCCAATAATCGATGCTCAGTAATGAACATCCTCTGATCTTTGATGAGTAAATAAACCTCTTTAAATCTATTCCCTAGATGAACTGCAATTTTCCAAAACGGTAAACTATTTTCGAAATAGTTTCATCTACTTTTCTCTAATTTAAATGCCATTCTGCAGGATATTGAAGATCATGCTTGTCGAAAAGATAAACACGTAAAATGAGTAGGTAGAGTTTAAAAAATGGACTGTTTCCTGCAGACTATGGTTTACCGATTGAACATAGTGTGCATTGCATTACAAAACTGCTGAGAATGCCGGTTAAGCTGACAATAAGTGTTTTACTTATCCTAAGGTTTTATTTACTTTGATTATTTATGGATACGAGTGGAATATGCATAAAAACTGACATTCCAAGTGACTGATTTGCAGATAAAGTGTAATAACGGCTGTGATTTCCCAGCATGCATAAGAGAATCGCTAATACCTATGTATTTTCCATTAGTGAATGGAGCTGCGGTCCAGAGTAAGGAGAAATCCTTGGAAAGTGTTGTGATGGCTTTTGAAACGTTTGAAGTTGTTATTCAAATCGGGAAGATAAGTGGGTCAATTCAGATAATAGTTCAGTAAGATATTCATGCAATTTTCTTACGTTTTTATCCTCCAAACCAAAGTCTTGATAAGTCTTTCGACAGATATTTTTGGTAGATGAGAAGATTCGATTACAAAATGTAAAATAATTAATCTTTCGGGTTCATGAGCGGCAATAATAGACCCGAGATCTCCAATGATTGACGTTCTTCCGAAGCCTTCAAAGATCATTTCTCATTTCGAGAAAGTTCTGAGGAAGGAGCGAAGGCGAGAATAAGGGTCGTTGTAGGGACGGCTAAGTAGTACCTGAATAAACGATTACTGTCTGAAAGTAGAATCTCTAGGGAGAGCCGAAGAACGCGAGATCGAGAGAGGAATGAGAATTAGCCGGACGAGTCCTAAAAAAAATTAACTCCTCAAGGATACCCTGCGCGGGAGAGGCTCCTATTGGTCGGTTAGAGTCCGCTAATTCTCAGGGTACAACCTTTAACGATTTCAGTGTCGAAGTTCTTCAAGGCGGGAAGATCGTGCTGGAACATTCGGCCATATTGGAATCCTAAGTACCCTCCAAGAAAATTCTCTAATAGCAGTTTGTATGATAGAAAACGGTCCAGGGTTTTTTTAAATAGGAGTCTGATAAGTTGGGAGCCTGGGATATTTTACCAAGGAAATGTGGAGACAATGCTAAGAAGTGATATCATTGTAGACAGAGTTATACAATAGAAGAAACGAATTTAAATGAAGAAGAATACAAAAAGAGTTGAGGCTTCTGAGAAAGATAATGACAAAGAGAGTGGAAGATAAAAGCAAGAATTTTGCATAAAACAAAGGCTATTATAGATAATTTAAACAAAAATAGTGTATTTTACAAGCCAAAAGATTTATATAAGATTTGTAATTGTATCTCCTGAAAAACAATTGATTTTCAAAAAAATTGATCAAATAGTCATTCGAGCGTCAAATTCACAGTCTGAAAAGCAGAAAACAGAGAAACCACCACAAGGCGAAAGAAATGACTGATGAATGTCCCGAGAAAATGTTCTTTGTTCCTGGAGCTGCATGGGGAATATAGAATGTAGGAATGAAAACAGTGCAACATCTTGGGACCAGAAAGCATGCAGAAGTTGTGGTAACTGGTAACTGAGCGCGGGAGATGATTAAGAACAATGTGATTGGAGGGCAGAGAAAAGGGTTCTTGGTACTTCCAGTAGAGACCGCTTCTGTCTGGTGAACCACAGCGGGAGGATGTTGACCTGCCGCCATTTTGGACCACGATGCAAGCATACGATATGTACAGTGTATATGTGAACGTAGTACTACGCACAGCTGGAAACCTGATACGCACAACACACTTGGGTTTTACGCATTCACTCCCTGACTATACATGCGAAACCGTACGTGCAATACGGATTTTTCTACACTGAACTCAGGAGTGAATTGCGGATTTTTCTTTGTAGTTAAAATTCAGATGAAATTGATGCTTCATACGAAAAAAATCTTTAATTAACTTTGCATTTCAATTTTAAAGTATTTTGTAACTGTTGATCATATACCTGAGTAGATTATTCTATCCATATATTCACAGCACTGATAATGATCAAAAGGAAAGCAAGGTTTCAGTGTTAAAATATATTAGCATGACCCAGCGATTTGTTTGAAAACAAACACCGTTTCGCGTAGCCACAGCTAATTCAATGATTAATGACTCAATCTGATGATTATTCAACTTCTGCTGGATTTCCTTTCTGCTACCCGTCTATTTTGTTCCATCAATTTGTCATGATTAGCGAACAGTGAGTTTTCTAAGTGTCGAATGGTAACTATTGAATAACTAGAGCAAACTGATGCATAATCAATAAATAGCAGGAAAGTATTCTTTCACCAAAGGAAGAAAATTGCTGATTAGACTTTTTCACTGATGGTAAAAACAGTAAGTGACTGGGTTGCTTCATAGAGTGAACGTACGGACTTTAATCATTTTCTGTGCTGATAAATAGTTCTATGAAGCTTTATGCATATAAGTAACTTATCTGAACATGGTGTGGAAGGCATAATACGACATTGTCAGGTTGCGGTTCTGAGCATCGCATTTCTTATCGTCTTGATTTAAAGCTATTAAGTATTGTTTACACGTTGAAAGCGCGAGCGCGCGCGTACCAGGGTGTGTTCGACATGCATATTGTATTTCACATACGACATTACAACCGCATTGCAATGACACTGATGCCTGCAAGAACCTATTGTCATTCGTCTGACATTTCTCTACCAAACAATCAATTCCTCAGATTTTATTACCCATCTTCTTGTTTCCTATATATGTATATGTATTTACCAGTAGTAATGGGACATCGACATCGGAAATATCGATGATTAGACCCCGATTTCGGTAGTCTTGACATTTCGAAGATTGAATTTAAATAATAAAAAATGTCCCTTAATAACCGTCCATCACTTGAAATTGCTCTCATCCGGCTAGAAAATTAGAAAGCCGCATCAATCAAAGATCGTTAAATCAAGATCAACACTTATCAAATTACAAAACTATCATTATTCAGGTAATTTTCAAGATGGACAAAAAACTCAGAGTATGAAATTCTAATCACAAATGCCATTTCTTTGCTTTCCGGTGACCCGATTTCAAAACCATGATTAGAGAATTATAGATACTTTTCACAGACTTTAAGTAATAAAAAATGATTAATCGACGAGATTATAATGGGAGAGTGGTCACTGATTAGGTTTGCATGAATTATTTTGGAACAGGTTTGTGGAAGCCATGCTTGATATGCCATGTGCTCACCATTTATATAGATAATTATGATTTAGGTCGCTCTGTACAGAGGTAGGGAGAAAGAGAAAAATAAATGGATCAACTTTTTTGTTGCAACACACTAAGACTTCAACTATCGAAGTGATTTAAATAAATTCTAATGTACGACTATTTAATAGTTAAAGAATTTTGACCTTGAAATTAGTTTATTTCCCACGTTATGTAAAAATATCAGGGGTGATGTTTAGGTTTTAAAAAATCTATAACTACTTAACAGCCTTTCACGATCGACGCTATACCAAAACGTTTTCATGCACGATAGCATTTTCATACGCACCATTACCTCCGAACCCCTTTTTTAATCTTTACTATGTGGAAGGATGTATTTCTGATGTGAGAATTTCAAAACTCGACTTTCGATTGACTTTAGATGAAAGATTCCACAAATTTCATGCACTTGATTCGCCAAGAAAGAATCGAGTTAGGTCGGTGGTAAAGTTTAAATTAAGCCGTTCCAATTCACGTTTAATCATCTGGAACACTTTTCTTGCGGTTTCTCTTGACATTTAATAAAAATTTTTCCCTCGATTCACCTAGAATAATATCACTGGAGTCGCCTCTATTTCTGTAGATTTAATAAACTATATAAATCCATATCATACAATTCCTCTTTTGCTGAGATAATCAAACCAACACAAAAGTGCACCTTTTATGCTAATTGGGTCACTTTGCATAAAAAAATTCATAAATACTTTGGCGATCGAACGTGGAGCTTGAAACAATTTCAGCTGTCCGAGGGACATTGAATAATAATTAATTTTTTGTAGAGAAAGTCACAGAAACCAATAAATAAAAGAAAGTAATGATGAATAAGTAAAAGAAAAGAAGTCTCTAAGGGACTTTCCTGTCTTATTTGAATCAATTCTTATCGGATTGAGGCACCTGCACTGACACGAGAAAATTATCCTGACCTCCACGGCCGCACAGTGGTCATGTGAACCTACGAAGAAGCGGTTCCGGTGGCGGCTTCCGGTTTCAAGCATCCTCCCACCTCCCCTTCGAGACCCACCAACATTCGCCATTCACCCCCTTTTGGCCTCCTCCGCCAACGCAATGCCAACCTATCTCCGCTATTACTATTGCTTTACTACGCTGTCACGCTGGCTGAACCACGTGGGACCTGGCGCTTCACGTGTGCTTTTAATATTAAGTCCGCCACACTACACTTAACCCGCATGTTAGTTAGTAGCGAGCGACCATGATGAGTCTTTTTTCTGTCGGCTATCTCGCCGGAAAGATAATGTAGTCTACTCGTAATTGCAATCTTCTTGGATTTAAGTTCCCAAGCTTCTCCAGTGGATCAGGGGCCAAGGATGGCTAAGTGAATCCCGGTGAAGAACAAGAAGAGGACCTTCTTCGATAGCAATTATTTTCCACATTCGTTTCCCTTTCACTCATCCCTGAGGATATTTCATTTGAATTTGTAATCTTAGTTGGAAATTAGGTGATTCTGCCTATGGTTTCTAGTACTACTGGTTTCTAATAAATTTTACCAGGAATTATTATTTTTCTATGAGAGATTACTAAAGATCTAATTTGACCAATCACGACAATCACACCTAGAATCTGATCTTAACATTTTTTAATTACCCTAATCTCTCCTCAACGTGGGAAATAAAATTCCCATTTAACCGACTTTAGATCCCTTATCTCTTGGACATTGACCTTCGTCAGCAGCACCTTCTTCATCATTACTTTTTTAGTATTCATTATTCACAAAAAATTTTAAAAAAAAAGAAAAAAAAAGTATTTTCGCTCACTATTAATTATAATTAATAGTGGGTGAAAATGATCTATTTCCAGAGCACACAAATCGAACAAAGAAAGAAATTAGCTCGAGAAAGGAAAGGGAACGTATGATTACAAATTAATCAAGGTGTAACGAGGTTTTACAGACACGGTTGTTACCCGACGTGGGAGTGATCGTCTCCAGGAGGTCTGGCTGTCTCCATCTTGCTTATATATTATTATTGAACCAACGTGAGGGTTCTTCCTTTAATAGCAAAAACGTGACTCATATTCTTCCAGGAGAAATAATTCTGAATCTCAGAGTTCAACTTGCGCCAATTAGACGCTTCCCAACAGGTATAATATAAACAGATGTGGGGCGACATGATTACGCACTTCCTGGCTTCATTCCTAATTCCCAGTTACCCTCCCGCACAGAGTGCAATATAAAGACGAATAAAGACGACCCTGGTTTAATTTTCGTTTTATGATCTTTACTGCAAATTGAATTGCAACTTCTAGGAGGTCTGCACTTAGAACTAGCTTTGCAGATACTATTTTACGTATTTTCAGAGAATTTTTAAATGAAAGAAGATTCAATTTCAGAAAATTGAACGTATTTCAACATTTTCCGAAAAGAAGAAAATTTTAGAACATCAAAACTTCAATATTAAGATATGACCACGGTTTAATATTCCTTTTAACCATTACAAGGAATTGAATTTCAACTTCTAGGAGGTCTGCAGTTTGCTTTGCAGTTAGTATTACCACGCATGGGCGAAATCGCATCTGAGAAGGGCAACGTCTCTTGTGTCGCATTACCTTTGACGCAAGCATAAAGAAGAGGACGGTCGTTTGCAGTTTACGCTTAGAGTTAAGTGAAACTTGAAGTCATAATCTGCCAGTCAAATTGCGTCTTTATAGCAGTTTAATAGCTCCTTGCAGCAACGCTATTCGGAGTTTATGCAGAATTGATGTACATAATAATCTGCTGTCCACTTCTTTTTTCTTGGACCTTGTCTTGGACTCTTTAAGGACAATTTAAAAGTGTTGCTCTTTCCGGTTGTCGCGTTTCAAAATTGCTCATGGAAATGACTTTATCATACCAGAATTTAGCTATTTACTGTTACAAGTTTCAGGAGTAATGAGATGATTATTAGTTGCTTGTTGAGTTTCTTGCTTACGGGATTTCGATTCCAAGAAGTTGAAACAAAAGCGGACTTTTTCAAACATTAAGAGAACTTTGCCAATATGAAAAAAAATATTGAGGATCCTGATACGTCTAACATTATAAGTTATAATAGCTCTCTCATCATTCACTCTTTGCACGCCCTCCATGCCCTGAACCTTTCAAGGTTCCCACGAATAGTACTTCATAAACCAAGTGAGTATTCACCTACGCGCGGATATCCTGAACAGAAGTTAAGTACACTCTTAGCCACAAATCTTTAATGTCAGGTGAGACTTAAGAACTCAAACTCCCCTAGATTTTTTCGCATTAAAGTTGAAAAGTACAGGGATCACTGCCAAGGAAGAAGGCAGTGATCCGTTGATCCTTGACTCTTATCTTCGAGTTTTTTTCGGACACAGATCAGTGGAACTAGACAAGAACGAGAATAAGTCATTTCCGTAAAGAAATTGAGGAAACTGACCTCCCCTTCCGTAGCCTTGGCTAAAAATGTCTTCCTTTCAAGCCTAGCTTCTGGAACCAAATTAAGATTTACCACGAACCTTATTTACGAGAGGAAGTAACAATATCAGCTTTGATTTTAGAAATTCCTATTGTAAAATGAGGACAACTTTAGCTCGAGCTTTAGCTCAAAATCCAACAATACCTAAAGCTACAAAAGCTCCTTGAAGGAAACTTTTTTCCAGTCTCGAGTTTTTTTCTTATCAGTCATTTTAATCCGTTAAAAGTGACCGCACTGGATCAAGTTTTTTGCTCTTAGTAGATGATATATATTTATAGTAATTCAGCAACATCGATTCGACTCTTTAACCACCCACGTGAAAAAAGAAAATAAACTCCGCGAGTTAAGTAAAATGCTGTAACAGTAGCAGAGTATTATCTCATACAAAGAACCTAAGGTAGTCATAGATGCATACCTACACATTTACAACATCAATAACTGAAAGCCTACAACAAAGAAGCTGGAGCTTGGTACAAGTATTAAGTCCGCGGTTTACGAGTTACGAGCATCCTCTCGAGCGTTCCTCGAAAATAGCAGCGCCTGGAATTACTTGAAGTGGTGCAGGCACGAGCTAATGAAAAAAACGCGCCTTGAGCTTTCCAAATTATTGTCATTACTACAAACGACGTTCCGCTCGTGAAGAAGACCACTGCAGACTCCAAAGCATATCCGGAATTTCTCCTAGGATCGCGATGCATGTGGCAAATTGGCCAGGTCGAGAAATGACCTCGGGGTCTTAAAGTTAGGTCAATGTGTAGAGAATATAATAGAGAAGAGTAACTTTCGTAAATTTCAAGGAATTTTTTCAGGAAAGTGTGCTATTAAGTTAAGAACTCAAAGGTTCTTTGATGTAGGATGAGAAAAAGAGGAATATTTCATTCCTCAAGATATTCGATACCGTTTTTAGTTAGGAAAACGGTTTTCGCGAAGAATGCAAAGTACGCGAAATAGTACTCACTCCACTGGACATCTGCTGACTTCTCGTAAAGAAATAAAATGTAAACTCACCTGCAACAAAAAAATGAAACATTATTACAATATTTGTTAAGTAATTAGCAGTTGTAAAAGTTAAAAGGTAGCAGATACAGTAAAAAAGATAATTTCCTGATCAATGTTTCCACATCTTTGTTAGACTCCTAATATTTATCACGATGTTGCTTCCTAGAACAAGATCAAAGCCGTAAATTGTGGATTTTAAGAGGAGACATTGTTCTAGTTCTAAAATGAATTTCTGCCTAGGATATATTCAAGTTTGAAGACCAGTCTTCAACTCTTCTCGTAAATAAGAACTTTTATGACTTTCCACACTTTATTGTAGGAAAAGCTGCCTCATTTTCACGCTTCTGAAGCTTTGACGAGTCGCAGTTGAAGAAAGGAAGTAATAGTAACTTATGCCTTAGGATGGATAGCTAAAGAACAATAGACTCCTAGTCTTACGAATGCTGATGTAGGCAATAGCGATACGCAATCGGCATTGATTTATCGCTTGTGGGTAGTGTAGGTAAGCCATAAGAGGTCGATCTCAACTGCCACCGATTAATTGCCTTGCAACTTTAACGACGTCTATTTCTACAATCGCGAAAGAGTTTCATATATACGAGAACATGCTGAAAGCTCTGAACGACTTATGAGACAAACGGTTTGCCTACAATGGGATCAAGGTTCGTTGTACTCTTTTCAACGATGCCAGATACACGTTAATTTAATTCATGTCTCGATAAACCGAATTTGCGTGAAATATATCTTTCTCTTATTTTCGACCAGGATTTCTTGAATTCTGATGTAGAGAATTATAGTTTCTTTAATTTCTTAATTTCTTTAAGTCATAAAGGTTTTTGTATATAAAAGTAAAGAGAATGCTAAAAATCAATCAATAAAAAAGAATTAAAATTGCAGAGAAAGAAGATTAAAAAGTTTATAGGCAATAAAGGTTTGTAGGAATAATGATAGCTTGTCACCTTTGTGATCGTAAAAGTTATTCTTTCACAGTTAGATGATACTTTTTGCATCAATTTTCTGTAAAGTACAATCTAACGATTCAAAGTACAAATCAGCACAAAGTAAGTCAAGTGGAACCTCGACACATCCTCTAATTCACTTGAACTTCACGAAGAATTGAAGATATCATTAAAGAATAAAACAGTTAAGTCTCAAAAGCTAGAATCCCAACCCAACATTTCTTGCAAAACAATCATCATCCAAATAACAAGCATCATTTCTAATCCGCTAGATGTTAGATATTCACCAAGAGAGCCGAGAACAGGCTTAGAAAATTCCACATATTTAGAGAAACAGAAGTACAGAACTATTCAGGACATTCCTCATCCTGGATATTCAGCGAAGATAATCTCCTAGCTATTACAGTCATCAGCGAGTAACGATGATCGAATGATCACTTGGTTCAGCCTTTTCGCGAATTTCAGTTTAAAAAATGCCCTCTTCCTGCCAAGAATGCTTGCAAAACCTTTCGACTCTCGATACACCGAACCAGGGGTAAAAATTCTAGAGGAAGAATTTGTCAGAAAACCCGCGGATGCCACACTTTCGACGAAGCAATTATGAATTGTCATAAATTGAGGTGTGCTTCCTTTTGCAAATGTGTATGCGGATGCTCTTAAATCATAGGAATGCACAAATGGCCAGAGAGAAAGAAAGAACCGTAAGAAATGGCGAGCGAGCACACTTATATCAAACCGGCAGTTAAGCCGCAGGTCGTAGTGAACCAGCTCATCGACTCGTTCGACCTTTTTTTCTTGCTATTTCTTGCTCTTTTGCAGGCGAATAAACATGCTTGGACTCAGATTACCGCTACTGTAGATTCCATGACCACGCCCAACACTATTTCCCTTTACTACCGACCCATAGCTCTGTTTTCTCTACGTGTGTGCATACCAGACTTCTTCCAGTGCACCAATAACTTCTCGAAAGAAGTCCACTTCAGTTTTAGTTTTGGTGCTGTTGAACTCCAGATCCAGATCTGTTCAACTCTAGAATCTTGCTATAAAAAACTATATGGTCTAAACAGAAGTATCCAAACAAAAGAAAACTGGTTTTTGTGGGAGCTCATAAGTAGAAATAAGCCTCGTACCAGAAGAATCACAATATCTTCAATCTGCAGATCATACAATAGATTGAGCCGGCACGAGCCAATCAATTATATGAGAACCACTGCACGATATAATGTTTAGTTTTTGCAGTTACGTAATAAGAAAGCCGGCAATGTTCGATTATTCGAGTTATCTGCTTTGATAATCTGCGAAAAATGATAATCGCTCGGGTTTTGTAACCACAAAGTACAACTCCAGCGCATTTGCGGAACACGTGTTTCAATAAGTGTTTATCGGGAATATCGGTGAAAATTAAGGTACTCAGAGTTGGAAGAAACGGGAGATATTAAGTCGATATAAATTACAAGAGAGGCTGAGAAAAAATAATGTATTGTAACCTTGGAATGAAGGTTGTGATTTCAGATTATGAGAATAAATTGTAGGATCAAATCGCAGGTAATGGACTACGTTTTTCATTAGAAGATGAACTGCTTTCAATGATATTACTAAATTACAGATACGAAGTACACTTTTTGCAAAAATCATTACACAAAGGAAGGAGAGTCTCACGCCGAATGCATTGTTATTATAATTTAAGTGCTGACAAGCATTCCTCGACATTTGCAAATCAAGGAGCGACCCTTTGTGTGATCGGTTACGGGTTAACGCCAACGCGAAGGAAGAGAGCTGGGGTTATTTCTGCACGTTCAACAGTTCAGCGTCATTTTATGGAAGCTGTTCTTGTGGGTTGATAAGTGTGGTTGTAGAAAGCTCTAGCTCTCTTCCTCCCTACGTGACGTTGTCGGCAGCGCCACATAAGTAATGCGTATCATATGGAACGGATTTCTTCCGATTGTCTGATGCGATATTGTACACACTCTAGTCTATAATCTATATCTATAGTCCATAACTCTGCTACACAATGTGCAACTGTACAATCTACAGTTTGATATTGCGGGCTCAAAAGAGATGAAGGATAGCGGAAACAGAAAATAAAAGATATCTCGGTTTTCACTATGAAATAATAAGATCAGCTGGTTCAGTACCAAGGCTCAAAATCAAGTAGAGATAAGAATAATCGAAGATTGGGAAGCAATTGAGACATTCACATAACCGATAAAGGTACTGCGATTGTGACCCCAGAACTTGAGATCAGTGAGATGGTTATGGTCCAGTGAAACTCCTGTGAATAGCTTCTTCTGTAGTCTAAGTAAAGGATTCGTTCGAGCGATGAGGGTTTGATTTCACATGCTGATCCGGATGCGAAAGCTGCTGGAGTACGAAGATACGAACTTGGATATCTTCAGTAAGTGGAGGAATTAGCGCGACACGCCATGCGTGAGTGATTGACACAGAAATCAACACATCACTTTAAAGAGATGAAGATGACTTGTTTCAATTTAATCTTCATATTTATTTTCCAAGAGTGCATAATTGTTCTAAAGAATTTGTACTTTCAGGTATTTGATCTACAGGACAGGTGTGCCTTGAAGATCGTGTAAGCGATCTAAACTTGAAACCGCTAAGTTAACTGTGTTATTAGTGTCTTCGGGGTCCGACTGAAGTACTAATTTGACTTGCTATAATTGTCAAGGCTTCAAACTTAAACCAACGACCCTCTTTAAACGACCCTAAAGATAATTCTAATGATTCCTTACTATGAATAGACAAATTAACTTTTGCAGAAAATAAGTTTGCTGATTGACTCTTATATTTCTATTCTGGTTATCTACATTATCTATTGAAATCGTCTATTTGTATCCTGATGAAAGTTTGCGAGATCTTGAATCTTGGATGCACCTACTGAAACCTGTATTGACCAAGTTTAATAGAATCGAAGACAGTGGCCCAGATAAGTGAATAGCATCCTTTGTGAGGCTTGTCTATGTCTATGAGAGAGAAAGGACGAAGATCGTAGGAAGTTCGATGTCGATTTCAGTAACTCGACGTCCTTGAAGTGAAAGAAGTGCAGAGAGTACCTTATTCTAGGTAGACGATGTGTTCGTGTGCATCGTGGCCTCGAATCATTATTATGCCACACCCACACGCCTCCAGAGAACTTACTCGCAGATTACGTGTCCTGGTCACTTTCCTTATTTGACAGTACTCCCATTAAAAACTTATTCATTATCCGCAGGATCGTTATTTGAGTCATCAAATCCAAATCTGTATTCTCAAATCTTTGCAAATAGAACAAAAAACAATTTATAAATTAAGAGCACCATTTATAAAGTGATAAGTGTCTGAGTTGAGGAGGCAAATTAGTCTATTCCGATCTAAGATAGAGATTGTCACTTTGATTCGTCATCAGTTTTATACTCAAGAATAATTTGAATTTCCAGATCGAAAACGAGCTTCGCGTAGCAAGCTGAACATCAGAACATGAACGACAGACCATTCGTCGTTAAAGTCGCCATAAACGACAGAAATACGAGACCGAACATTGAATATCCTTATTATTCCTCTCGTTTTTATCTCGATCGTCGTTACTTCAGTGGCAACTTTAGTATCAGCTAGCTTCGATAAAGAGTTCAAGTCTCGCGACTCTGTTAAGGTGTTCCATATATCGAGCGAAAAGAAAAGTCATACCCGATTGTGAAAAGGTGGTTTTCTAACTTAATATGTGTGTAAGTGTTGATTATGTACGTATGTAAGTATTATAAATGCACACATAGGAAAATAGGACCTCGAACATGAAGTGCAGTAGACATGTGAGAGAACACACGCGTTTCTCAGTCTCGCATCGTAGCTTTTTCCCACACGTGGTTTCTTAGACAAGTCAGGGCCCCTTGCCCTTTCTTTTCCTTCTGGGTTGACTTGACTTTGCAGTAACCCCCTCCTTAACCCCTTCGACTTGCCGTTGCATATGTTTTAAAGTTGGGTGCTACTTGTCGGTTACAAAAAACTTGCAGCTCGTTTGAAATGAAGGGTTTTGTGGTAATGAAGGTGAGGAAGGTGAAGAAGAGGATGAAGACCCATTACAAATTATGCACGTGTTTTAAAGGATAAACACAATAAACACATGATGTACTACATTGTTGAAAATGTTTGTGTTCGAAAGGAAGAACATAGATGCTTGATCCTATTGACTCTTTTAAAGATACAGAATTTATGATAATGTATTCACCCTGTAGTCTTCGATTAATGCCTGCAGGGGAAGAACGATTCGTCCTGAATTTGGTGTTTCTTTCTTAAGTGGTCTTTTTGAGGATGAAGAAAGGAAGATTGAAGAGGAACTTCCGGTTTCTTCCTCGATTCGGTGTCGACATCACCTGGCGATGAGTCAGAAGAGTAAAGGAACTTCCCGAATGCACCTGCTGCTGATCCCCAAATCGCGTAGCAGGTTCCATACGCCATTAGACAGCACGCTTCACTTTCTTACAACTCGAGCAGACTTGCCAGTTGAACTTCACTTCTACTATATAATATATACAATATAACTATATTGTACACTATATAATACAGGAAGATGCCGTAAAAAGAAGGGGACTAGTCTTCCTTCATTGTATCCGAAACGAGTCCCGGATTCATGGCCCAGCGACTTGTGACATCATAAGACACTCCTGATTGGTCGCCTTGAGGTTTTTAATTTATTTCAGGGGTTTGTGACCGAGGAAAAGAGTGTCTCAAGGATTTTTGAAGTACTTTATATTTTTTAAAATATACATGCAACTTGAATTGTAATCGTAGATTAAAATATTGAAAAAGAATAGATTGACATGTTATTAAGTTATGTTAATGTCATCAAGTTAGACAATGAGATTGAAAGTTTGCTATTGATTCAAACTGACATAAAAGTGACCTTGTTGTCACAACTCGAGGGTCGATTTTCGGATAGTAATCAAGATTGTTAAAGTGAGAGGACAAAATTCATCAACAGCATGTGTACAATGTCAGAGCAGCTGCACAATGGCAGATAGCACGCGCCACTCTCCTGTTCCATATTTCACACAAAAGGAGGACTAAATCCTGAAGGATCGGGTCAGGTGCGAATCAGTTACATAAAACAGCTGCTGGTCCTGATGACCCTCTTTAAATTCCGCCCACCAAGTCATCTGTCATCTCTTAGGTGTACAAAATGAATGAGTTCAATATTTATCATCTATGTAGTAATTTTTAAATATATGCAAATGATACTTAAGATAAATATATGTAACGACTTATATGATTATACTCAAAACTTAAGATCCCTAAAGTATCTTCGTTAAGATTTTCAATTTATACAACTACTAAACTGTAGTTATATAAAAAGTATATTGTAATAGTTTGTATAAAAAAACTGGATATGAATAACAACAAAAGTAAACAGAGAATAGGCTTGTTTGCCAAACAATTGAAAGTTCCTTGGGTTAAATGCAAATGATACAGTCATCAGAGCAAAACAAGTCTTTTGTCAATTTGTGGAACAGAGAGAGGAGACACTTAATGAATTTTCGGCGACACTAAAAAGGCGTGGGAGGTCGCACAGAAAGTGGGCGAAACCACACTAGAGTCCACTTACAATCTTGGATCTCTTTAGACTTAGATCTCTTAGATCCTTGAACTACTGGTGAGTCACTATTAAAATGCATTATAACTCCCTTATTTGTACTGCAAAAGCAAAAGACTCTACATGGCTTGGCTTTCTTTATGCAAGCCGAATCTAGGCAAATTATGTAAGCAAATTCATCATTCTCTTAATTGGAAGCATTGTTTCCTTGAAAGAAAAAACCAAAAACTAGTTCTTTGAATAAATGTACATGTCTGAACTGCAGGAGATATAATAACTGTTTAAAAGCTGTTGAAACCAGTGGGATCTTTTTATAACATGAAAAGATATCATCAACAGATTTCGTGCAATAATTTGATGCTTCTTAACTCAATCAAGATACATAATACATCATCCGGAGGAAGACTCACGTGAAGAATATCATGATTGAAAAATAGGCTTGAAGTTAAACGTGAAAATAGCGTCATTAACAAAGTAGCAAGCAAAGGATTAAGGTGCAAATGCGATAAGCGACAGCTTTAATTCCTGTGAAGGTATGCTGCCAATTAGAATAGGAAAGCGATTTAGTATGCTTTGCTAATTATACTTTAGTCGAGACTGGGTGGAAGTTTAAGCTGATAAGGAGGGAAGCCTCGCGTAATGTGGAGGTGAATTCAGTCGCTGTGATCCTTTAATTTGGATTAATTTCCTATCAAGTGGGAGTATCAATAGCTGCGTGCAGCGAGTCATTCACTCGCGCTTTCGCATTACACGAAGAGAAGCCAAAGTCACGAGCTGTTTACTCGAACCTTGAACCCGGGGAAGATGGCGTGGGTGCAGGAAACACGGATACGGACGAAGCGATGTCACCGTCTCGTGCCCTCACTTAAAAACGGTTTTTAACTTTTCTTGTGTCTAGTTTCTAACAAAACTGTGACACAGATTCGTTAACGATGATTTAGAAATTCCAAATTGAGGCTACAATTTTTTATTTAAGGATTCTGTAAAATTCTGAAGAGATATAAAATTTTCTGAAGGCTTTGACCTCGTGCTATGTACTTGGCAAAGACCTCAATTTAATTAGAACATTTTGACTAATTATCTAATCTGACATGACATGTGAGTTTATCTTGAAATATGGAAATAAAGAAGGAAGCTGGAGATAGAAACTTAATCGCTTACGAGACGTGAAAATAAAAAATTTGTATTGTTTTTAGATTTTTAATGTAATTAGATGTAAAGTAATTGAGTAATTAGATTGACAATTGGTGAAACGCACTGTCTAGAAAGTAATTTTTCTCAGTGCGTTTTTTGTAGTGAGGAGAAAAAGGAAAATAGAATAAATTCCAGATGTAGTTTGCGATAAATACGATATGAGTTGTGATATCAGAGATATGAATCGCGTTCTACTTTTTACCTCGTTTCCGTGGATGGAACATCCTCTGAATGAGGGGAAAGCAAACTCGATTGAAAGCAATAATAAATTTTCTACTTTTCACTCTATTCTACATTTGTATATTATACGATTCGATATTTTTAAATCCCGAATATTTACTTTCAATTAAAACTTATTTCCTCGCGAATTGTATCACAAATTCAGCAAAAATAAATAAGTGTCTTAAATTTCCAGTCACGTTTCATGATTTTGAAATTTGTATCGTTAACATTACACCTTTGGCAGTTTTACTACAAAACGACACAATACTTTCGCCGCTCGTAAATTTTATGTTGAAGCAAGACGAATCAAGAAAAGATCATCACTGGACCAAAGCAGGTGAATTTTATTTCTCCAGTTAAGGACTGAGGCTATAACCATCAAGAAGTTACGAATTTACGACATGTTGCAATCGAGAGGAGGAAAAATTGGTTCAATCAATACGAGTCCACACAAAAAAAAAGATTGCAGACTGTTCGTTCCCTGCCATAATTTACCATGAAATTTATCTATTGAAAATAACCAAAAATTTGGCATTCTTCAAGCTGTGACTAGATTCAAATAAATCTCTATTTAAAAAATTATTTTAATGGTCAATAATTTGTGCCAGGGGTACGAGAATATATATTTAAAATAATTACGAGGTAAAGATCATTTGGACTCGTGTCACGATAGTGAAAGCAAACCCACAATTCTTAATCAGGAGGGAACCATAGCAGATTGGACATCCGCAGCACTGAGCGTATTTAATTGTTTCCGGAAGTCTCGACGCAGGGTTAGCAGGTCCCTCTCATTTGGCAGGTGTTACGAGAACAATGACTAGGGTTCTTCGTTTAGTCTGTCAGGTTCATTCCCTGTTCTCTATACATGATTCATTCTTATCTTTTTACAATATTTCGCCTTATGACACTAAGTGTGAAGAGGCTTTGGCAGTTGTTGACACTGTTTTACCAAATCATTATATCTGGCACGAACCTTTAAAAATCTCTAGAATTTCATCTACGGTTTGATTCGTATCTAGAGCAAAAATAATCCACCTGTTTTTTGATAAGAAGAAATCAGTAATTTCGAAAAGTTACATTACTAATTCCCAAAGTCTTAAGCGAAGTCGTAACATTATCTTCTCCTGGGTGCAAATACACACACTAGAGTAAAATACTGAGAGAGATAACGGAGAGTCGAGTCAAGTGAGTATCCGTTGTCATTGTACGTTTTACTCGAAAGATAACGTACTCTCCTGTGTACATTTTACTCGTGTACTATAGTCACTTGACTATTTTATCTTAACTCCTAGCCCTGCTATACGAGTGTATTTTTGTTTCAATAGATAATCTGACACTAGAAAAAGGAGATAAATCCTCAAAAAATCCTGTCCTTTTCTCTTATCAACTTGCTTGCAATCTTTACAGGTGATGAGTCCTAAAAGAATCCCTTTTAGGGAATTTTTGGTAGCAGGAGTCACCTGCAGCCTTATCTAAATACTCCAACACAGAAATTTTAAATATTTGAATCCTGAAGGAAGAACTCGAAATTACCTCTATGCACGATTGTGACGTTCTAAAGGAAGCCATTTGCTCCTAACATACTTTTGAACTAGAGTTTGCTTCATAGAACAATAACTCTCGTTTTTTCAATATTGCTTTTGAAAGTTATACTAAGCTTGAGACTAGCACAGCGAGGGTCAACTGGGGTTATTGTACGATGTACGCAAATTTTATTTCTACTTATGAACGTATATGTGATGAGCGTGAAGAACATTCGTCACTCTTGACCTTTAGGGCAAACGTGAAGTCAATTTAATACCGTAAGGTATAAGGAAAAAGTACCCAGTCAAGAAAACTGTCCTGGATTCTGTCCTCGACAATAAGTAGTCAATTTTTTTCTGGACAATTTTAAATTGGAAGTTACGAGACTGGCATCAATTTGAAAAATATAATAATAATATTCTAACACTATTTGTTTAAGTTGAATGTGGAATTGAGGGTCTTTGAAAGGCTAGAGCAAAGAGTGAAGGTACAGGACAAACATAATTCCCGGGACCGTTTGAATAGGCCCGTTATTTTGTCAACTCGTATGCTAAGTGACTCAAACAAGTCTTGTAGTCAAGAAATAAAAGGGAACACATGTCGAATTGTTGAGCGTCGTTGGGTGTTTGGTCTCTTTCTTTCCGGAGCGGAAAGATTGTCTGACGGAAACTTACTTTGACCAGGTCGACCGGAACGAAGGTCAGTTTCTCACTGGATTTACACCATGAAGTAGATCCAGATCAAAATCTATCACGTGAGTTCAGTCTGTACACGTGGATATTAAACTCTTTTTTTTACGTAATTCGCAAACGAGTCGATAAAACCCTGATCTTAATATTATAATTATTTTGTAAGCTCTGGATGTACTCGTGAGAACTGAGAAGTACTCGCGATTTCTCACGCGGAGGTCTTGCTATGGAAGAGGAAACACTACTGAGTCAGCTCATTCAGAAAATGGTAATTTTGCAGATCGAGGGATCTGTAAAATTCACGGCTTTTAGAGTCTAATGAAAATTTTAGATTTGGATTAGATCGGTACTTTAGAGAGACCTCGGATGTGACTAAATAATAAATGATAAATGATGAATGATAAATTTAATGAAAACGACAAGTGAAGATGAGTTGAATTGTAGATCTATTTTATGGCAGTTAAAATAAAACCAAATGTAAGATTGAACAGAATTATCAAAAAAGAAATTAAAAAACATGTTTATACGATAATCCAAAAAAAAAAAGAAGGAAGAGATCTCTCGATTTAATGCATTCGTAAGCCGGAGAATATGTCGAGAACGATTATTATGGCTTATGGAGGTTTCGTGAGTAAGCTGCCAAGGGTAGGGGGTGGAATAAATTCGCGGACGTTCCATACATATACATTATCTGTGACATACATATTTAAAGCTCAAACCTAGCTAGGCGACTGAATGACTACAAACTGGAAGGTTTGTTTGCTCATCGTAGCAGTTGTTCCACCCTTTTGCTTTGCAATTCATAATATTCACTCTCCTTTATTTTCAGGATTTGCCTAAACTTTTTTTTATTCGATTGAATCGTAATGAAACTAATGAATTTTGAAATTAAAGTCCCGCTGCTCTTGGTTCTTGGATACGTGACGAAATAAAAAAAAAGTGCAGACTCTATAAAGTTTGGCCTTTGTCTTCTAGCTTCGGAGATCTTGTAAAGATTATAAAGGATACTTTCGTAACGCTGAAGGGGTTAACCTCGACCATGGTCTCTTTACCATTCGAATCGCTGCACAAAGCACTCACCACACCCTTTTTCGTTCGCTTATATTCCAAACAGTCCTCTCACGTGTCAACTAACATGCGGACTACGCGTGCCCCATGCCAATCACCCTATCAAGCAACATTGTTAAGAAAAAAATCAAAAGTACCCTTGACTCTTCGACCTTTCCTCTTCGCACTTTACTTTCTTCTCCCTATAGCCAAACGTAGTCTTGCCGTAGGCAAGACAAAGTCTATTGTATTAGACTTATGATTAGTGAAAGGGATTTCCTAACAATAAGAATTAATCCTTCAATGGGTACTGGTATTTTATTACTCCATCATCTTACTTCTTTTTAATCTGCGTGGTATGTTTTCTGAAATATGTGGAATATGTGGATCTTCCAAGACTGTTTTAGCTTCATTGAATATAGTTTATCTATAATAGTATTCTACACACGATACATAAAAAGGGAGATGAAAGTTGTAAACTCCAAACCTCTAAGGATCAAGAGGACTTTTAACGTAGCCTGTCACTTAGTCTGCATGAATATTTACGATTTCTATCGCGGAAATCATGGGTCAACTCTCAAGGGTTTTGGAAATTACACCGATAAAAGCTAAAAAGATCTTGAAGGAATTTCTGAGAGATGCTACGAAGAAGCCGTTTTTTGAAAGAAATGAGATTAATTTTCCCTAAAATGTATGCTAATTGTAAAGAAAAGGTAGAGCATACTCTTTTTCCATTAAGTATTAAAAAACTCTCCAATATACTTGGAGAAATTAGCCTAGAATCTAAATGCAAAAATATTCAAGGAGATAACAAAAATCAATGTCTCCCTCGAGTCCTTAAAAAAATGGAAAAATGGTTTTCAGAGGAAAACCAAGAGAGAAAAGCGAACCATCCTCTTTAAGAAGAAATGTAGGTCCAGGCGCGCCTTTCCAAAAAGTGCGTGCAAACACGCCCGAAGGTCGGGTTGCCTGTCGAAAGGCGCTTTGGATAAACGTTCGGCAATCTGCTTTCCTTTCCAATCTGTTTACTCCTACTACCTTTCACCTTTGCAATCATAAAGCAAGCTCTTTCAATATAAAAATAATAATAAAAAAAAACACAGAAAAAACTTAAGCTTTTTATGCTTGGATATGTGAACGTCGAAATTCAAATCATCACTCTTAAGTCGCCTTTAAGCTAATTGCAATTTAATGACTCTGCAGGAGTCATAACAATGATGCTAATCGTTTACTTTTTATAGGGTTCATCAAGAGGAACGTGATTATCAAAATATGAAGACTACTTCGTCTCTTCAACCTCTCTTCAACCTTCAACGAACCGAAGATCCGTCGTGAAGAACGTTAAATGTTATACCATGTAAGTTGATACCTTAAAGAGTTGTTTAAGGTTCACTAACCTGAACAGCACTGTTGAGAAAACAATTGTTCTGTCCGGGACCATTTAGCAAGCCCTTGGTGCTGGTGACGCTGGTGTTGTGATCCTTCGCTAGTAATTTTTGACTCCCCTGTAGCTGCTGTATTTCCGACTGTTTGCCATGAATCTCATGTCTGTGGGTTGACCTCAAAAAGTTTGCATAATCAACAGTGTCCTGTGATGCTGCTTGCGATGGCTGTTGCAGCCCCATGATGGAAGCCATCACGTTGAAACTACATTGGTATATCCTGGAAAAAAAATAAATTGTTATCCATAATGTAATTCAATTTCTCACGTTACTGTCTTTTCATAATACTTAACGGCTATTTCCAAAGAA
The DNA here is from genome assembly GCA_900474275.1 of Synergus japonicus. Lineage (NCBI taxonomy): Eukaryota > Metazoa > Arthropoda > Insecta > Hymenoptera > Cynipidae > Synergus > Synergus japonicus. Next base: position 99,198 of record UCOH01012678.1, read on the forward strand.
AATAGTGGATATACTCCTCTTTGTCTCGCAACTATGTAAGAACAATAGGAAGCATCACTTTACTTTTATGAATATATACATCACACTTTATTGAACGCTTTACATTGTCTCGAGTAACGTCTCAGTATCGGTCAATTAACCGTAATTCATTTACTAATTGTAGGAACTAAGAGGTACTTTTTTTTCTATGAAAACAGTTTCCAGCAGTTATTTTCATTATAAATTGTGACTACCAAATAAAAATATTTTCAGCTTTAAAAGAGTAACTTTCCTTATTATTTCAGCTATCAGGAACAAACTCGTCAAAGAATTTATAATTGAAAAAAGGTGAATAAATGACAATCTGAAATGACTGCTCCTAATGAAAAATTATTATATCTCTGGAATTACACATTCATTCCATTATCTCCTTGATGAAATATTTTATATCTTCATTTACAAGTAAAACAGAACCCCAGTCAGTGCAAATTACTGAATGAATGGCTGTTCGAAATAATAAACGATTCATTTAGGCAAGTCGTGAGAGAAATATTTTCTACCCCTGCAATCTTAAATCCTCTCATGCATATCGAAATAACTCGCAATTAATAATATCCACTGGAAACTTATATGAAACGATAATAGTTGAATATCTCCAGCATTAGAGATTTTCCTGATAACATGGATCTTTCTCCTTTCGAATCAAGTTTTTAAGCTGATGTCACCTATCAATATCTCTACTGGTTTTCTATCAACTCACTCCTTTAATAGACAAAATAAAACCTTAAAAAATTTCACAATGTCTCTTGTACTATTATACGTTTAATTACTAATGTAGTTTATAAATAATTCTACCAGGACATAAAGGAAATTCTTAATTAAAAGTGTAAGCTGACAAGACCTTTACACTTTTATACATTTACCTCATGGTAAATGTATAACATGATATCCATTGTCCCATGTGTCTCAAAACATTTATTGTAATATAAAGAACGATTAATTAAATTCACCTTTAGAGAAATGTTCAATATCCATTAATTTGTTCCTTTCGCGAGCAGACCTGGCCATTTCTGATCAACTAAGGTGTACCTATACGTGAAAATTATTGACCTCATTCAACACCGTGTGAACGGGTGATAAATGTACCCTAGAAATTCACTACGTCGTTTGTAAATCGTATTTTCTGATTTTTCAACAGCTAGTGCATTTCTATTGGTCGATTTACTTTTATCCACCCACGGGTTACGCGGATCCAAGAAAATAAATATCTGTTCACTAAACGGAGAAAGAAATTACTTTCTAATGTGATTTTCAGATATTTTCGGTCGTCAGTAGATTAGACGATTGTGAAAGTGTTATATGTAAAAAATAATAGGTGACTATTATCAGAAGATCTGTTATATGTGAAATAAATTTTATACCTTTCCCATTCATCTTGCAAGTGTTCTTTATGTACGCAATAATGTACAACATGCCGACAGAAACTAAGAATGCGTAGGTAATATCGATTGACATCGTTCTGAGTACGTAGTGATGGCTATCGATTAATTGAGAAAAAAGAATTACGCTCATCTTTCTTCCCATCTTGGTACACCATGGGAAAATGTGACCTCGATCAAAAAGCGGCTCCTCAAGGAAAACAACATAGCCGATAATTTTTCTGTTCCTCAGAAACCCGCGGCCACCGGCATGAAACAACCTCATGCATGCGTTCGTAATCATCCAAGAACGACCATCTATCCTTGACGTCCTTGATTAGTATAAAAATACTTCTTCGAGTCCACAGCACGAAATGCAAATTGAACTACGAATATATTTGGATCTTTCACCATAATAAGGTGCTTTAAATTCATTTTTTTCATCCGAAAAGAGTGTAAAACTTATATAATCTGATTCAGAATTTATATACCGGGAGAGAAAATGAGGGGAGCATAAAAATATGACAAATTCTATATATTAAATACCATGCTAGCTTTAAGATCGACAATTAAAAAAACTTATTTTCACTCCTTCTTATTGGTAAATAAATAAGAAAGTCCTTCTGCAGCTTTAACTTGTTTTCTGTTTTATATAAGCCCTCTTTAAAAAGTACGACGCATAAAATGCACAATTTCTGTGAAAGAAGCTCATCAACGACTGCGAAGTAACATTAAAAACTTTTTTTATTGAAGCGTTTTATTAAAGGGTGGTCGTGAAAGTTTTACCAAAGCCGTCAATTTTTCCGGAGCTTGTCCTGATACTTGCAGAGTAAATTCGCGTACTTTGTACGTGAGTGTTGTGATCTTTTCTTGCTCGGAAAATATCTTGAAAAGAAAAAAGAGAGTGAGAAGAGAAGAAAGATGGAAGATTTAAAAAAAAGGCGAGAAAGACCTAGTAAGAGGAAAAGAATTCGGTGTATGGCTTCCGCCACGATCCAAGCTCATTCCAGAACATGTCAAGTCAGATATACGAAAGAACACATCTCAGGACCAAGGATGCTGACATGTCAGATTAAGAAACTTGAATGTCCACTGTGATTTAGAAGGCCGTTATGGAACATTAAAAATGAAAAATTCCTCGTCACCCTAAGTGTTTGCGACAATGTACTTCAGGCGTGAATTAAACGCAAAGTCATCTTGGCGTCAAAAAATTACACGGGAGAAATAGGTCAAATAATGTTATTAGTGTCAAAAGCCTGCCACTTATAAATTTTATCAATTTATAATCTTATATTATTTAAAATGGCATGAAATCTTGAGAAGATTCTTTAAATTTTGACAAAATTTGATGGAATACAATGAACACTGAGAAAAAAATGCTCGGCAATCAATAAATATACTATATTTATATTGTTGAACTTCAAATTGAAATCTCATAATATTGAATATATTAATTGATCACGCAATTGTAAACAAATGATCAAATGTAAAATACTTTTAAGAGTATGCAGCCGAGGGTAAGAAAACATGTGTATATAGTTGAGTGCTTGAACACGAAACATTTAATTCATGTCTTCTATATAATCGCCGCTGTGAATGAAATCCTAACGACTTTCTAACTTCATCTAAGAGCTATAATTTACAGGATTCTGCAAATTCCATTGGATAAATGTTGCTCTTCGACACAGGAAAGCCGCAGCGACAAAAACAAAAAGGTTGTTGCGGTGCAATTATTATTAAAAGGAAAGGAAAAACGAGAAGAGAGGTGTTTCACATATCCAACGTCTCTTAAATATATAGAACGTTGTAAAAGGTGGAAAAGATAAAATATATGAACCAGTATGAACTATGAAGTAGTGAAGGCGAGTACGTGCTCAAGTGCGAACGTATGGCGCCATTGGCGTCATTGTTTTGCACGACAATGGCACGACGATAACGACGTTCTCGACGTGTCATTTTTGGCTCGACGTGAAAATCATACTTTCGAAACAGTTGCATATACATGATAGCAGGATATCAATTAATTTCAGACCAATAGACCCATACTTTGGACTCTCAAGAATTCGTGATGTTGTTTCGCTACAATACACGTTTATAAATGCATGGAAAAAAAGGTATGATTGAGCCAACCATATTTATCCATATATTTATCCCTATTAAATGGTTGTTGCAACCATTTAATATATGGATGCGCCATATTTATCCATTTATATGGTTGGCCTAACCATACCTTTTTTCCGCGTATAAATGGAATAAATAATAAAGAATAGCGCATAATTCACTACGAATTGTTAAAAAAAATTGTTATAATTAAAATTATTGTTATGAATGTAAAAACAAAAAAAAATTCCGATACCGGGAATCGAACCCGAGCCTCCTGGGTGAGAGCCAGGTATCCTAACCACTAGACCATATCGGATTGAAGTAGTCAGAGGCAAAACCGAGTGAGCTTCGGAGAGAGAATTGAGAAGGCGGACTCTAAGGCGGGAACCGTCGTTCTGGGTTAGGGACCTCTAATTTTATAACCTAGACGAAATATATGAAAAAATGATATGTATATTTTATATCAATTAATGAAATGTGTATTAATGATCCGGCAAGAGAATTTTTATATCTTATTGTGTGCATGACCTCATCACTGTTGCTAAATGGTAATGAAATCATGATTTCATGTAATTATTGTAATTGTATGATATTGAAAATACAAAAGGTTGAAAAATCAGGAAGATTACAAAGAGTAATTCTCTGAGGATGACCAAAGAAGACACTATTTCCCACTGCACGAACACACAATCTAGGAACGTGTTACGAGTGCCAACATAACGAATATGCAGTGGTTGGAATATTAATGCACAAGCGTGTCATTTATAATAAAGCAAGTATCTTCTACTTCATTCACAAAACGTACCACAATTTATTGAATCAGCCGACCGGTTTAGAATATGCTAGCTATAAATAACTTGCAACCTATAACGATATATTTACCTTCAAATACTTCTGAATTTTAATCCAGGTTTGAAAGAACTTAAATAAATTGGAATATACCATATTCCCCTATAAACAGAAAAAATAAACTTATAGGGGAATATTAATATTAATATTAATTAAGCTACTTAACATTTCGTTTTCAAGTCTGAAATAATCAATGGGAGGTTTTCAGATCGAGTTTATATGTTTCACGTTTGGAGTGATGACTTCGTGTCATGGAATGATTGAGATATTGAATCTGAGGTGATGTAAAATCAGATATGCTAACAAAAATGTCTATCGCAACATAATCTAGTTACTGACGTTATATCGCGTGGTTATTTCTGTTTTCCCGCAACGTCTTGAGGCAAGCCATGTGGCGTCGCGACGCCCATTGCCAAAGGAAACCTGATCGAATTAGGACGAGATGTCGATCCAATAACCAACAAGTTCAATCAAAACTTGTCAAAATTTATATTTAAAAGTTATATATAAAAAAACTTCTCTTCTCAGAAGAGAGAAATAAAAAGGACATAAATATTCCCAGTCACATGAGGCTGAATTGATAACAATCGTCATTCAGATATTGTCTCTTCCTGATCAGAAAGGGTAACCTTTCTCTTAATAAGAACACGAACAATGACGCGCATTTAGAATAAAAGGTCAAGTCATGAATTGATTGAAACAAGTGGCGAAAATAATACCTATTGTTATAAAGCTAACCTTGTAAAGAGTCTTCTTCGCTTTATGAGCAGTGTGTCTCAATAATGAGAAAATTAATTAATTGTGTCATACAGGAATTTTACTGTATAAGCATACTTGAAATTCTCTAATGAGAATAACAATGAGAAGCATATAATAAAGTGGGATATTATTTAAAATTGAAGTAATTTTACTTCAAGAGAATTTATTATTACATTGTTTACTCGAAATTGCTGAATAATAATCTTCTTCAAGAGCATCAGTTTCAAATTGATACGTTTTAAAGTCCTTTCAAGTAATTCAAGAAACTCTGATTTATGAAATCCTAGAGTGAGACAAATGCATTCGCACATTTGGACCCAACCGGAATTATCGTAATGAGAGAAGGCGATAAATCAAATGATAAATTATTCAAATTTGCTTTAAACCTTAATTAGGGACGACAATAAGAAGGGAACGCAATGTACGTATTAGTAATATTGCGCAAGTTGGCAAGCACGGATATTCTATGCCTAAAAACAGCATTAATTAGGCATTAATTATATCCTTCGATAATGATAATGGCAATAGCTATCAGCCAAGTCTAATTAGAGCGATGTCAGCATAATAATGCATATTCCCCTTTCGACTACTGAATGGAGAAGATGTTCTGTCAGTTCTACATTTTCCAATTAGGTCCAAGATCTTTCTTTTAATCTGCTGTCAGAAACGATGCTCCTGTTAACTGAAATCTCAGTTTCTCGATCTCAATTTTCAGAGAGTAATTCCAGGAACAACGATCTCATAATATCCAATGATTTATTTTAATTCCTCGTAATAGAAATTCGAGTAATTATAAAATAATTTGATGGAGGGATTATAAATAATAATTTTCTACATTGAAATTAATATGCGTGGAGAGATCTCGTTTGGTCAGGTTACAAAGAACCCATCGTAAATTTATAGCACGCGTCCTGAGTTTTTTTTTTAACTTTGATGCAGTAACGGTTGCAAATAGCAAGAACTAATTGCGGCCGTGATCCCGCAGTGAATTCAACGAGATCTCCCGCAGCTCCGGCGCTTGGTTTTCCTCCACTTCCGGTTTTACGCAAATCCACACAAGACTGATTGGCTCTGTTAACAGGAAATTTTACACCGCAGAGAAAAAACTGTATTCCGAAATCCATTGTCTACATTTAAATGCTTTCCAGGATATCAAATTAATTGTTACATATTTGCCAGAAAATTCGAAATATCGAGCAGTTTATGATGAAAATAACACGATGAAAAATATGAATTTCGAGTGGGTTAAGAATAATTCGAGACTGAAAAACGAAGTCGAAGTTGACACAAAAAGCAATTTTAGTTGGAATTCAGAGCCAAGTTTTGAGGTAAATGGAAGCGAAAATTGGAAGCGTGAATCGCAGTTTATAAATATCAAAGAAGAAAAAAAGGATACGAAAATAGAAAACAGAAGCTCGTGTGCTTTGTGATAATTGAGTCATATGTTAATTATGGACGTAAAAAATAAAGAAGAAAATGAAAGGTGGATATCTGTAGTCTTATTTTTAAAAGACTTGAAGAATTTAACGAAGATTGATACACGTGCATTCAATTAAATAGACTGGATGAAAAGACTCTTTAAATGAAAGTCACGTGCATTTTGCTTCCTACTGCACTTTTGCTGTCGAATTCACTTATAGCAAATAATAATTTCTCGTCTTAGACGCCACTCTTCTTCAAAAGTCTCAGCGTCTGAGATGGTGAAGAAGCTAGAATATAATCGCGACGAATATTCATGAGCACGAAGAGTTATAACCGTTACTTCGACGATTTTTCTTCCCACCTTCAATCCTTGAACCCACGACAACGATTTTCAAGAGGTTGTATTGTTTTATTCTGTAACTGGTATTTGAATAAAACTGGAACATTGAGGCCGAAATTGCTGCACAAAATAATACAAAAAAAAATTGTACGAAATAGTACAATTCTTACAGAAGAAATTATTAATCTACAAAACTAATTATTTAATCGAAATAATTGAATCAATTCTGGAGGGCAATATATAACACGAAATTCGAGTTCGACGAGCTTTGATTTAAGTAAACATCGACGAAGAAGGATTAGATTATGAAATATCGATAACGGACGATATTCCGTAGTTTGGATATTCAAACTCAAGTGAGAATTAAAGCCACCAGGGAGAGAAGACCAGAAACCTATCGCATATACATCACGTTCTCGGCACACGAGATTAATAGCTACTGCGAACATTCCCCTATAACCAATAAATTTCCTCAGAGAATTCGCCAGAAGTGCTTTCACTATAAGAAAAACTTTGCGCTATGGAGCATTTCAAATTCTATTAGCTGAATTTTCACTATTCCGTAGATACCAGTCTATATATTGCGATAGATTGAAAAAGGATCGTTTGACTGCAATCAGTCGATCCTTTTACATCGACTTTATGGAATATATGCTAAAATTTTATTTTTGCATTTCATTTCACCTGAATTGGCCTTTGAAACATTTTCCTAACAGTACCGATCGGTGAAAAGAGTTTTGAAATTTCCGAAGGGTTAATCACTGGAATTTTGAGTGAGTAACAGATTTCGAGATTTTAAAGATTTAATGATTTCAAATGATTTCAATGATTCCATGCGTTTAAAAATATTTCAAGTTCTTTTTCATGAATTTAAAAATATTTCAAAAGATTTAAAAAGCGATCAATCTTTCGGAAATGACTTTCTACATAACATTTTTGAACCATCATTGATATTATTATGTTTCTGACTTAGAACTTAGATTGACAAATTGGTTCTTCAGCTTCTGGACACCTATCATTGTCATAAATATTGTGTAAGAGATTTTTATCGAAATTAGCATCTGCAGAGCCAATCGTGGCCAGAAGATTAAATGGTAAGCCTTTTCGAAGGGCAATCTGTGCACGCTAGCAGCTACCGGGCCGCGTCCTATATAAAAAAAATCGAAACCGGTTCAATGAGGCCCACCTTCTCTCACCCGGTTTCATGTCTCTCGAGGATTCGAGCGCGAATGCAAGAACCAGTAATTATTTTGGGCCAGCCGGGCTCAATTGTCTGCAGCTGCAGCTGGTTCTGCCCGTGGTTTACTAACTAGTTTGAGTAAGCCTGTCTGCCGAACTCCAAATCCAAATCTGCGATTCGATATTTTTATTTTTCATCTCAGAGCCGCAAGGCTTTTCAGCCAAGTGGCAAATTAGAGATAAGTCAAAATTTTGAGATACCGTAGAATCACTGACTGACCCAAACAACCTATTTTGTTTGCTTCTAGCTTCTATATAATTAAATAGCACGAAAGCAACAAAAACTAAAAACCCAATGCCAAAAATCATGTGGAAAGCTGATTTTGGTATAAAAAAAGATGAGAATGTAATAATACAAATTATAATTTAAATAGGGCTGAATGTAGGAAATATTCTTCGTCATTTTCTCGAGGATCATGACCTGACAGAGATGTGATTATGTAATTTCAAAAAGGTATCTTAAAAGGGACTTAAAACGTCATTCACACCTGGCTTGAAGACGCGTTTCGAATTGAAAAGGTCATGACCGAAAATTCCATCATTTCTCCGATTCATCTAACGAGTAATAGACGCAATCGAGAGGATATTTAAGAATCGTCTCGAATGCACTTAAAGCGAACTTAAAAGTGTCATCCTATGATGAATTTCACAGGATGAAAGTGCAACAAGCACCTGTGGTCTTCCGCGACTGACTTATGCCAGTCCGCGAATAAACGACCGCGAAAATAGTGTTATCAAGAGTTGAGAGTAATATAACTGGCTCATCAACTGAGATTACACTGACAGGAAAAGTGGAGGCTAAATCTTTGCTCGCGTGCAAGTTGATGCAAAAATTATGCAAATATTCAAAGTCGGGTCGTTAAAACGGTATTTAAATAACTCTTATGAATGAAGTTTGTCAAATAGAAAGGACTTACTAAATCGTTGAGTTAATTAGTCTCAGCTTCATCTCAAGAAACATACCTGAAACAGAAAACATGTTTTCATAAATTTGGGTAAAACAGTAAAACTTATCAATTATTTTTGACTGAATTCTCTGGCACACCATAAATATTCATCTTCAGAAAACTTTGAAAGATGACTGACATGTCAAAAGATAAAAATAAGAATTTCATCTCGGCGAAGGCGCACGCAATCAAACCACATCTTCTGTTTATTTTGAAACGCACCTGATGTTCACTGACACCCGCGCGGAAGTTAAAAAAAAGTGGATGGCACTAGCGACTACGCATTGAGTTTTTACGTGTTAGCCTTGTGGTCGCAAGTATCAGTTTTGTCCAGTTGCTTTAAGTTAGTGGTCTTGAGGAAAAACTTGCTGGACCAGTCGTACATAAAATATCTCGAGTCATTTGCGAGAGAGAGAGAGAGAGAGAGAGAGAGAGAGAGAGAGAGAGAAGATAAAAGAAGAAAATAAGAGAGGAAAGGGCACTTTAAAAAATTGGCAAAGGCACGAGGTCTGCAGTAATTCTTACTTTCCCTTGACCCCTCGCCACCTTAACATGCAATCCGTGTATAAAAACCGCAGGTAGTTCATTTATGTTCGTAATTAACGAAACTCGTGATTAAATGATCAAAACAGATTTTGGAGAACCTTAATATATCTCTGAGGAGAAAAGGATCGAATCGAATTTTAATGAAAGTCATTTAAAGCATATTTTAATTATCAGCTCATTTTAATCTACATTTTATTACTTTTCATTCTGCAATCATGAACGATCTGAATTATAATTGTAAATACTTTATACAAAGCACTTTAAGAAGTAATGGATCTAGTAAAATATAAATTCATTTCCGAATGTATAATTAGCCAGAATTATTTCTATCATAATTAGCTTCTTAAACCCGTTTTTACCTTCTTTTTGTCCTGCAATATCTTTTTTTTCTTAAATTACATTTTTCAGCTCATCATTTTGTTTTAAGAGGAGTCTGGATCCTCATTTGAGGTTTTGGTTGGAAGGCTTCTCCTAAAGTGGTTCTGCTTATTAAGGTCCGCAAAAAAACCTTTCGAGAGTAGATTTCTGATCTTCGACAGAGCGAGAAATGAAGATTGAGTCATTAAGAACGTAGAACACGTATCATTATACGCCCATGAAAGCTGCAGCCAATGGGAAGCGTGAAAAGGGCCTTGTCGTGGCTTGACAAGACGAGGTTTGGGATGACCGCGGGTCAAACTCTGCTCGCTGACAAATGCGACATGAAACAGGTCGAACAGGTGGAACAGGTGGCCAAGAAGGTGTTTAACTATTCAGCAAATATCACAACCAGTTGCGTTTGGTTGATGACGTTTACCAACCGAGAGGTTTATACCTTACACACTGGGGACGATGACCTGACCTAATACTCGAAATGCTCACATAAAACTTGGGACAACTTCAGAGCAGAAGCTCTCGTAAAAGTTTGGAAACTGCTCTTCAAATTCCAATAAGTAAAAATCAATTTTTAGGGGCGGTAAATCATTTAAAAAAGGTTCAAATCCAATTAAGTTGAATTTTATGAAGCAAATAGTAAAAATTTTATTTTTTAAGTTAATATTCAAGCATTAAATTCAAGGTATTGATTTTCGTTCGTTTTTCCAAAGTTCTATTCCTATTCTATTCCTTTTTCCAGAATTTAGAGAACTTTCGACAAATTTCTAAGTTTTCACACTGTTTGAAAATTGGAATCGAGTTTGATTAGCTAATAAACTACTTAAAAGAACAAGGTTGGCATTTTACGCAGTATAATCCTTCAATGCACGTCTAGAAGAAAACAATCGACTTCTCTAATTAACTCGATGCAATGAAACACTCCAGTTATAGTTTACGTGCTGCCGTAAATTATGCGTTCTAATTAAACGAAGTGATGGGCTCTCAAAATGTGGGTTAGTTTATAGGCCCAATGGAAGAGAAAAAGAAGAAACGACAAACTCGAGCACCTGCGAACCTCTTGCCTACATGTCATATCCGCCATTTTTAATTACAAGACTAGACGTGTAATTAAAAATTTAATTAAAGGAAAGGGAAATCGTGTGTAAGTTCAAAAATAATCTTTTGATTCCTAATTTTTTTACCAAAACTGCTAATCTATGACATATTTTAACACTGCTTCTAGTTTAAAATGCAATCAATATAAAAATTCGTTCACTTAAAAGTTCAGAACTTCAACCACATAATTTCTGCCATGATCATCTCATTTTGCTTCATTACTCAGAATTTTTCCTCAAACTTTTCTTTCCAAACCCATAAACTTTTCCTCTTGCCACTGAATTCCAAACATAAATGGACTTAGTGACCAATTTCACAGTACTTGCAAAGCTTACATTTCAAGGTACCATTAACATGATTTACCGAGTAGTAATATTTCTCCAAGTCAGTAACTCCACTTTTAGTTCACGCCAGACAGAAGAACGAATGTCTGTCGATAATTCGGTATGATTGCCGCAAGGGGCAGCCCGAGGGTCGTAAGCCCGTAACTATGGTCCTAATTGTAGACAAGCTCCAGGCTAAAAAATTCAGCTTCCATTTCTTTAGGCGTGATCCAGTATGCAGTTTATTTTCGAGGCTCCTTACTATTTTTTCTCATTTCTCTCTCCTTTTTCATCTTTTTTATGCATCGCTTTTGGCTCCAAGTGGAGAGCAAAGAAGAGCCTTGAGTCTTAAGGCCCACAACCGGTTCGTCGCCGAAGAGTTATCACCACGTAACTCAAAACGATTTCCTTGAAGAAGGCCCCGAGCTCCAGGATAAGGTGGTATAATCGTCACTCAGAAAGTATTTTGCGATGCTTCCAAAAGGTGCTTTTTACGTCTGGAGGAGAAGGTTCGTGAGGTCAAGGAGATGCCCAGATATTTATAAAAGGGAGTCATCACCTTTCCAGTTACTCCGTTTGCTGCAAATATCCTAATATTCCAATTATATCTGCCCTAGATTTTCCAACTTTGAACTACTTTCATGGCATATGAGTAGAAAGAGAAGTAAGTGAAAAAAGAGATTGGCATTCTAAACTTAAAATAATTCAATAAACCTAGATTATTATTATTATTAGTAAATGCTTTAACATATATACATATATTTCACTATCCAGGATATTAAGTTCTCCATTTTTCTCCATGAAGTCAGAATGAGAATAGATATTTCCTGTATAATTATACAGATCGAAGCTGTGTTTTTAAATGCCTTGCCTTCTTCTAACTTTAACTTTAAAATCCGCCATTTTCAGATTTTATGCTCTCGGCAATTCCCGGTTACGAGCAAAACAGCTTAATTGCTCATAAAACTTTGCAAAATGATTCTGGAGGGGAGAAAGTTTCTCGTAATGAATCCGTAAGTCAATTCGAGGCACTCAGCAAAGAATTATCGAAAAAAGCGAGAAAAAAAGAAAGATATTCGCTATTCTCCACCTTTCTTTATATAATACCTCGAGAAGCTTTGAGATTTTTCAGGCTTTGAGATTTTTCAGCATCTTTAGAGAACCGTCAATAAATCCATCGAACGCAGACGCGAGCCTTGATCGATATTTCACTCATGTCCATTTACGAAGAAGAGGTAACAGGAGGAAGAGTGCGTATATAAATGGCAAACCATTGTGTGTTCAAATGCAAAAGCTTCCGGATAAATAGGCTCGATAAGCTCTTGATTTATGACTCGAAAGCCTTTTTCAGGCGACCCACAAAAAAAATCGTGATTCAATGCTCGATGGGAAATTGGAAAATTTGATGAGTCCTTTTCAACCGTAAGATTTGATACATACAATACATAAAAGTAATTCTCTAAATCTGAGGGAGACTGTTTTTTTTTCACAAAACTCAAAAGCCTCCAATTTCATCAAACATGGGATGGAAAGCACTTGACGAAATTAAATCGTCGCGTGTAAGAGTCCTGGATGTATAACGAGCTTATTTAATCCGTCTCTGGAACTTCCACCCCGTAAATTCTCAGAGGAAATAAAAAAATAGACATGCAAACTTGTGATATCTGCATTCTGTTCTCAGTTTGGGATGAGCAGGCGAACGAGAAAGCTCGTGAAAAAATACTACCGAATACTAAAATCTTGTTATTTAAACAGTGAAAAATACAGAATGAAAGACCCAGTTTACCCTTGGATGAAGAGAAAATTTTGACAAAAGGAATGAAGACAAAGAGGAGGTTTTAAAACTGTGGGTAGTGTGTTACGTTCGTGAAAGAGTGGATTTGAAAATAGGTTATCATCTTATAATAGCAACCAATTATTATCATTATCACTATCATCCATCATTAGCATCATCCATCAAATCGTGTGGATCATTTTATTTTGCTCAGCTAAGCACAAAAGAATAGAGCAGAAAGATCTATATGTTATGTATTTCGCAATCAGTCAATTATTCTCGCACATTGATCATTAATATTATTCAGATTAATAGTAGATTGTGATATTAACAAACTAGGAAGTCTTTCTTTCAACATTGATGAGCCAATATCAGTGAAATCATCAATAAAAGTTGTATCCAATAGAACTAAGCATTTAGAAGAAACATGCGTCCAGAAAATCATATCCTAGTTAATCCAAACAATCCATTTGTAACCTTCAACCGACAAATGAAACCTCCTCATCGAAACAATACTCTAAATGAAATTCCAGTAAATATCGAACTCGAAGTTACAATGAATCATCTCCTTCTGATTGTAGGATTTGCTTTAAATTTGTTAACAATCATAGTAATTGTCTTCAACAGTTCCATGCACAAATCCACTAGTTGCTACATCCTCAGCTTTATCTTATCCAACTTAATTCTCCTCCTAGACACTTTGCGAAATGTTCTAGCATGGTGGTACAACGTCGAAATATATTTGGATATACAATACATCACAAATCTGACTTTTAAGGCTTCGATCTTAACTTTAACGATGCTCACTATCGACAGATATCTTTATATCTCTAGAACAAACTCTGTGTCTACATACAATTCTTTATACGAAACTGTTCCAAAGTTCAAGAGTGCTGCAAAAAGTGTTATAGTCATTTGGCTTATGACTTCTATAGCAACTGCCATGGAAATTCATCTCTATTTTGAATTCGAATGGGATGTGGCCTACAAACATAATGCTGATCCAGCTATTCAGATTTTTGTGATCTCTACTTTCATTTTTCTATTTCTACCTTCGATGGTCATTGTTTTCTTGGGAAGCTTAATGGCCTATGAATTGGACAAAGTTAAGCTGATTGGGAGAATCAGCAAAAAAGATGGGGACAGTCTTCGACTACTAGGTGAGTTTCCAACCTTTTGATCTTTTGAACAATTCTAACTTATTCAGTTTTTCAAACTTATTCACTAATTTTTCACTTAAAATCAATGAAAATTCCGATTGCTGACTGCAAACGAAATTATTACAGTTGGCCTGATAACTGGATTTTTTATGACCATGGTTCCCTACCGAGTGGCCTTAACCTTGATCTACACGGTTCCAAAAATATGTTGCTCCAAGGTGAATATGAAACTTTACTTCACAATAGTTAAAGGAGCGACTGTGGTTATTCCTATCATCTGTTTCGCTACTTCGAGGCAAATTCGCAAAGCTTTCAAGGTTTGTTAAACAATATTTACAAACTCGTTCTACCTTTTGAATAATAAATACAGAAACCATAATATTTTTCAGGATACGATTTTGTGTTGTCGCTGTGGTAAAAGTGGAAGACCTCGACATTGAATTTGGGTCGAGAAGATTGATTGCGAGAGTAGAAACTGATTAAGAAAATTCAGGCTGTGTCGTGTAGCATTTTTAGGAGGTTGAATATTTAATTCGTGAAATTTAAGTCAATTTATCACTGATAGAGTAAAAGATGGAGTTGGCAATAGACTTTGAGTAGTACGATAGTCGGCTCTATTTGTTCCTCGATTACGTATTCCTCTCACAATCGACCCTTTCAGCATCCACAAGGGGATTTTATCCAAAGAAACACGCTTACCAACCAAGGAAGCATCGAAGGAAGATGTGTTGTACGTGCTAGCCGGAGACACCGCGAAACAGGAAATCACTGAAGTGAAAAGTAGCCAGCACCACCAGACAGGACTTCCGGTTCGAAGGTCCTGCATTGTCCTTCGGTAATTTCAATTTTGCGCAAAATCTCTTCATACCCGGACCATAAATTCCACTTTAAAATTTAGAAACTCCTTCAAACTGAATTTAAAGAAAAGAAACAATCCGGAATATTTTTGTAAATAAACATTTTGGGATTCTGGGTAATTTAAAAGTATGACGTTTCGTAAAAAACAAGTTAACGAGATCACGTTGAGTGTAGACACGTGGCATTTTGTCAGAGCCTAAATATACTGCGAGTAATCGCATAAATAAAAAATAGCTCGTCTGCCTTTCTTGTTTGGATTTTTCCGCAAAAATTTTGAAATGGCTAAAATAAGTCTGCGATTAAGTGTAAAAATGATAGGGAGGTGCCAAATTTCAAGTAGTTTGTTTTTAAATATATTTTAAATTGAATTGACTCCCAATTGGTCACGCTATTCCACGTATGTTTTGACTTCATCGTTAAAAACCTTTGTAATTAAACGCGAAAGGGCGTCACGACTAATATGATATGATTATCGAGTCACGAAACACTCAGACCTTTGTTGGCTATATTTGAGAGGGGGCGTTCATCACTTATGTGGCCAGCGAGTTGAAATTTCCAAGGCTGTACCTCGTAAATCCCAAACACATATATGTATACATATATGACAGACACATATATGTATATACATACATAGTTTCTAAACCTAAAGCATGACTTCCTCTATTTTCACGCGACCAGTGCAAACACCATCGAAACCGAATTGTCGAACTCCACGTGTCGAATGAAAATATTTTATCACGTGAGAGGCGCACATGTTGCAGCTATTTGTCAAGTATTAAAATTAACTCTTTTAAAAACTGGGCAAGGAACGTTTTTCCAACAAAATTCATAACAATCACTAAAGAAAGAAGGACCGAATTTAAAAAGAGTATTAATTTTGATAATCCTCGAATACTAGTCTAAGCAATATAATAGGTATCTTCTAAAGGTTGCAGCAGTAGGTGGATAGTATCCGCTAATCTTTATATCTGAACCATAGAATTAAGAAATCGCTACGGATCTTAATTCAATCCGCTTAAGTCGAGCAAAGTTTTAATCAAATCACAGGGTGGCAAAGTTACGTCCTCGTTCCAAGTTACCGCTGTTCTTGGTTATAGGTTTAAACTGCAGGGCAACTATATTCAGTAGCACATAATGTGCAGAGGGATTATCGTATGCAGCTAATTTTCAACTTTATGGTATAATCTCCCCAGAAACGACCAATTTCGGTTTTAGCCTCGGTTTTAGCTTTCAACTTTCTTAGAAAACTTTCGACTTGAAGTACCAAAAATGATGTAAGGTGATTTCCCCTTCCTTAATAAACTAATGATATGTTGGTAACAATACATATAGCAAAGCGTCATCTAATCTCAGACTAAAACTCAAACTCACATGTTCTTAATAATTAAGAACACATAAAGTTGATTGTTGCCAAGTATTTTTTCACTTTCACATTTATATGTATGCAGCACTGGCTTTCGAGACCTCCAACAATTCTTTTGTGGTATCTACCTTTGAATTTAGTAAAGAGACTGCTGTGTTGGCACTCCGGCTCTTTTTGCGAACCCTATAAAGCAGCACAAAGATTTACAGCTCTGCGCTGTCGTTATTATCCATCCAGCAAAGCGCCTCTTATCGTGGGTGCTGTATGTGGTGTCACGAATTAAAGATGACTATGGGGCTCTGTGAGAGCAAACTTGGAATCCCTTTGGTACTTTATGAGATTATGAGCTCCCTTATTCGCTTCGAGCCTCGATATATCCTCAAGCTTTACGCTACTGTGTTATGAAAATTGAAGGCATCACAAATAGCAAACATTGCTTGCTCCTGTGCCAGTACCATTTTAGGAAACCGAGAAGTTCGTTATTAACAGAACTGTAACTATTGATAAATATTAAAAGCACTATCGAAATAAAATACATTAAAAAATATGCTTTTCGTCTTTTACTCTAAAAATATTTAGAACACGAGAAGATAAGTGCGATACATAAAGTAATTGGGTCAGTTATTTTATTGCTACATGAGGTTCATTCCACTGTACGAAATTCTCATTTGCTGTATTGTCGACGCTTCCGAGCCCGAAGATGGGACAGTGGTATGTATATACATATATAAAGGTGTGACAAGAGTAACACCTTCAAGTTTAATTAAAAGTTCTGATAAATTACTACCTAGCTAAAAGAATTACATCCTCTCGACCTAGGAGGCGGAAGACAGTCTTTGTGGGAGAATTTTGAGATAATATAATTCAACATAAAATAATGGTCAACGTAAAATGGTTGAAAAAGATGTATGCTATTATGTGTATTGTGTATAATAGAATAAGGACTACTGAAAATTTTTTGCCGTGTAAGAAAATATGAAAACACAAGTGTTTCAAGAAAAACGTAAGTCTCCTATTCCAGAGAACGCGTTAAGTCTGAAATCGACAGATTTGTCTACACTCTATTCAGAAACAGACTTTCGTGCGATAAAAAAGATGTACTTAAACGCACCGTTAATTATATAATTGCTCGTTCGAAGAAGGTGCTCCTATTCTCTCTACAAAATTGCAGAGACACGTGAGACAGTCTCACGCTCATCACAATACTGCATGTCACAGTCACTCTCTAACGCACTTTTTCTCAAGCGAATATTTTCATGTCTAGTTGTTTTAACTATTCAGAATAGTGTATCACCGGGTCAACGTAACATAAGATTTTTATCTGGAAAACTAGTTTTCCAGGGAGTGAGAACGAACGAAAAGTTTAGATTTATTTTATATTCACATCTGAATGAATATATTCTACTTCGCAGAGAAATATATTAATCTAAATAATTTATATATTCACTTTTCTTCAGCTACTCTTCATTTTTCGCGGAGTTTTTATGAAAGTGATTGTTTCGCGAGGGTTACTTTAAAGCACACCTACTTGGCTCTTAAAAAAAGGCTTTTAGGGTGAAGTATCATACACATAGTTGAGATGTCTGTTCCATAAAGTAAATAAAGTAAGAGAATATTTCTCGCTTGATAAGTGATGGTGCAATATTCATTAACGTCTTTGCTAGGTTGACACCCTTGCTGTCTATATCGAAGTCTCGCGTTATTAAATTTTTGTTTGAGTGACAGAAATCCTCAAGGTAATTTCCTTCGGTTAGCATTTACCTTGATGAGACGCACACACCTTTTTATATAAGAAGTTTGACGTTCTTTCTGCCTACATTTATTCTCGCCACATCACGTGGCTGCATCTCATTAAGCTTGTTTTTAACTAAAAGTGTGAGCAGAAGTGTCAAAGGGATGCTCGTGGTTTATTTCAATCTCATCTTAAAGCAGGTGACAATTTAATTTAATTTTTTAGATTAAAGTACTATAGTTTAAAATTGTTCTGTCATTTTTTTTCCAATCAAGTTTTTAATTCTTTCTTATACGATCTTCATTTTTAGTAGGACAATTATTGTTGGATATCTGCTTATTAGAAAGGAAATTCGAGCAAGGTTACTTTATACTTGTATTTACACAATTTGGGCTTATCTTTCAATCTCTGTTACGCAAGCAATCTACCTTGTTTTAAATTTTCATTAGGCAGGTGAGACCGAAGCAACTTCAATTAAAGGGACATTGCATAAACGATTTTGTATACCTATTTATAATAAATTTTAATAGAAATAAAAATGTTGTAAGTGATTTTAAAAGAGAATAATTTTCCATAGATTTCACATAAGGTTTCCACGAATTTGCAGTAAATGTTTAGGGATTCTTTCTGTTTAAATTTAGATTGATTAATTCCCTGCTTTAAATTTTAAACCCCATATATAACTCGTCAATAAAGTTTTTTTCAAATTTACAAGAGCGTGGCCTCTTAAAATGATTACATGTTGCTCATGATTACTTTAGTATGAAAGTCAAATAAAACCAACTTTTCTTTACAGCTTCCCAAGTACTTAGTTCTAAACTGGGTCCATTTTAGGATAAAATTCTGGAGACTTTTGTAAGTGCTCGTTTCACTTAATGACCTTTTGCCTGAGAAAATTGAGCAGAGTACACGTGAGTGCCCTACAAATTGGCGTGTGGTAAAACTCATACGAGGTTAACTAGGCACGGAAAGGACGAAAATGATTTTGAGGGTCACGTCCAAAACACATCTAACCTTTGAACTCAGTTGCTCTACTTTCGAAACACCCTTTACGAATCACGTTGAAACAGTTTTAACGAAAAACCGTTGGGGTCTTTGCTCACTCAAGGCAATATGTATATAGTACAGGTTCTTTACTTCTGCATCGCGGCGAGATGCCCACCCACGCTTTCGCCTCAGGCTGCAACGCTCTTATATATATATAGGGTGTCCCAATTGGATCGATCAAACTCGAATTCATGCGTAGAAATTGGAATAGGTCACGATATTTGCTCTAATATTAGCACCTCCTTGTTCTGGTAACATAAACTCACGAGAAATAAACTCACCAAATAATTTTGTATTTCAATTTCAGGCTCGTTGGGCATTCGGGGCTATACATTTTTATTGGCTGCGAACGTGCAATTTCAAGTGAAAATCCTGATCGAAATTTTATTCCAGTGTAGCATCATTCCTTTGTAGTAAATCGAACTCTATCCGACAAAATAAACTCGATTGGTTTCGCAGAATAAATAAACTTGTGTTATTGTTTTTGGATGGAAATCTAATCTGATTTATGCAGAAATAAAAATAAGAAATTTTTAAACTGATGATTGAGAACTCTTTCTTTACATATTATGTAGCATTCTTTTCCATTCTTTCGTTCCAATGAAGATTCAAATTACATATATACCTCTTGGAAAGAAATTCATAAACTAAGAGAGTAAATGGTTCATTGTTCTTGGTGACTCTGACTAAAGGGGAAGGTACGAGAGTAATGTGTGGGCCCAGTGGGTCTAGACTCTAGACGTTTGTAAAACATGGCGTGAAACAATAGCGCGGAAATTGAAAAAAGTGCGAATTCAAACGTAACGATGGTCACGCTCTACAGCATAGAAATTATCTTCCCTTTTTTAAAAACTCATTTTCACTCTCAATATATGAATGTGTAATGTGTATTGTGTAGTCAGAATTTCATAGTCTAAAATTTAACACACTTTAAACCCTATCTGGAACCGTAGAATTTCGTAAAGATAAACATTGCGAAATTGGAAATATGATGACGTGTATAAATCATTAAAGTGTATTCAGCATTTGAGTTGAAACTTCAAACTAACGAAAGACACTTGACGATTTAAAATAATTCGTAAAGGTGGATGTATTAAATATAGAAACTATTTCTGTAGGGTAATGAGCAATTCATTCGAAACACGCCTTTTAAAAAAAGCTTCATAATAATTCGACACGGGAATAAAATATGTGTTCATATTCCTTATACATTAGCCGCTTTAACGTAGCTCGGGTACAAATTTCTAGATAGCAAGTCTCTATTTCAAAGGCTATGAATGAGTCTATTTGTCAGCAACGATCATGCATAATAAATCGGTCTTCTGAAGACTCTTGAGTCTTTTGAAAGTCGAAGCTAACGAGGGATTTAATGCGGGCTAATACAGGATTTATACTTTCGTATTTTTTATCATCGCCCATGATTAAAAAGCGGAGAATACTAATTTCTTTTCTATATAAATTCTAAAGTAACTAGTTTAAATGAAACTTAGGCTTAAACATGCCAAAATTCGTAGGGATTTTTATTTTAATTAAACACGATGTGTTGACAATATGAAAAGTGAGTTACTCAACGGAATGTTAAAAGCGTGCTCAATATTTGTCATCGAAGAGAGATGAGAGATAAAAAAAATGTTGGATCTCTGATTATGGAAAACAAGGCACGAATTTATGATTGTGTAGACTTGATTTATAAGCCAATTTGATAGCTCTTGTTGATCGAAGAGCCGTGACGAATGCACAAGGTTACGTGAAATAGTCTTCCTCGTTAATCGACCTCCAATGAGTACAATATGCATTTATCAACTGAAAAAACACTCCTCTAATGGTTCAAATCAACAATGCCATTGTCATTCCTCGAGGCCGAATAAGTTTTGTACGAGAATTACAATTTTAGAAGTCTCCAAGCCATTTTAAATAATATTGTGGCATGCAGTTCTTGCTATCGAATACGTATTGTGTTGATGAAGTTAACCAGTTCACCAGTCTGGAAATTGGAGAACGTCTAAATATTTATGTTAAAATAACGTGCGGTTTATCATTTTTAACCAGAATTATTTTTATTTTTGAAATAACTTTGAAACCAGAGTTAAAAGTTTATTTGACTCTTTGTTTCGAGAAGAACGGATGAAAAGATAATTGAAAATGGAGCAACGTGACACGTGAAATTGAGATTGCCTTTCTAATACCCTATGCCATAAACTTCCAGGATGTTGTGCAATGAAAGAATAAATTCGTGCAGATTGCGATCCAATTTTATTATACATCTCATGCAGAGGTGAAAACGACAAATGATGCTTGGCACTTTCTTTTTTGATCTTCAAAATTTAATTCTCTTTCAGTTAATTATTCAAGAATTAAAATAGAAGTTAGGTGTCAATAGAAACAAAAAGTAGAATTTGGTTGGCAATTAATTAAAGAAAAAATAATGAAAAGAGTTAAATTTACTGGTGTGCACAACTGGGATGATAATCTTATTAAATTGGCTCCAGGCCAGGTCAAACAATCCTATATAATAAGACAGCATTAGTAGTAAACTTGACTTAGCAAAGAGGACAACTTAGATTTCATGAGAGAAAAGATCCCGATTCAATTGATTTAAAATTATTCTTAATCCACTGCTGGTCGCTTAACCGAAATGATCATGGAAAGTTAATTGAGAAAATAGGCAGGATTACTGTAGAAGAAAATTCAGAACCACGAATCAATTTGGAAACTGTCCCCATAAAAGTATTTGCAACTGAACCCATTCAGATTAAACATTTTGACAGATTCTACAGAATTACAAACTTTTTAAAGAAATTCAAAGGATTTCATGGGAATTACAAGAAGTTTGAAGAATTTCAAGAGATTAAAATACTTAAGTCTCCCAAGTGGAAATCAACAAGACACGGGTTTCAGAGCCTCTTTACTGAGCAATGAAAAAAAAGATCGACAATAAAAAAAAGCGATTGATTCCTGATCATCAGTTTATCTTTCGGATCAAAGGATTGATTTGCATGAAATCAATCATGCGAATCGCCTCGACTACTGCAAACAGTCGCCCATCCCTATTACACGCTCTAAAAACTTCATATTACAGATCAAACAGTAGACTCACCTTTAAGTCTTTCCAAAATGTCACTGGTCTCATGATCTCCAGGTCGATCGAACTTTTGATGCTTCGATCTCGCCAGTTGGTATCAGTCAAAGTAGTAGTTGAACCGCCACCACAAACCGGCACACTTTTATGGCTACAAGTTTACTGGCACACGTTTGGTCCCTGCAGTGGCTGGAATTCGTATTGCATAGGACCTGAGAACATAGAAGTGATGTGGATAACTACCAAAACTCCACATCACGTGGTCCCGGTAAATGTACACAATTGCACACGACGAGCGAGTTAAACTTGGTCATCTATGCCGAAACCGAAACTAACTGGCCTTTGAGTCACGGGGTGCTAAGTTTTGAAAACCCAGACGCGCTAATTTTATCCCATGCATTTTACAATGTCACTTGCTTTAGACGCAGAAGAGACGAAGCACGTGGTCAAAGGATATTATTGAAAAGCATCTAATGGCGCGAGTGTCACTGACATAATTCTGATATCCACATTAATGATCACTTCACTGAATGATGAACTGATCTCACAACTGGTACCAATTCGTTCTCCGAAGTTTCGATAACAACATTCCCGAAAACACGAACTGTCAAAGTCACTTCCCAACTACCTGTCAAGGACTGTCGAAAATGCCCTGGAGAGGAATGACAGTCACAAAAAAGGGTTCAAGACAGTTTCTTTATTTGATGGGAACATGATTCCATCGTATTGTACCGGTGAATTTGATTTTGAGAGAAGGAAACACACCGGAAAGATCGTTTCCAGATTTAGAGAGCAAGAGAAATAACGAGACGGCAGTCACGGCTCGACAGTCGGCGAACACTGCAAGCATAGCAGAGAAGAGCCACGCGACTCTCGAACTCGAAAGCCGCGCAAGATGGCTACCACTGCTGGGGATTTGATTGGCTCGCCGGCTCTCAGGTGCTCAACTTATCGCGCCGGCAATACACTATTCAAACTGATAATGATTACACAGCTGCATGAACTTTCTGCCCCATGTGAGAAAATTTGCAAAGTTTTTATCTCTGAAGAGTCGTTGATTCATGGTTCGAAATCGGGAGCTATCTAGGGATATTGGATTTTTCTGCTAGGTTTGATATACGGCAAAGTCTTTTTTTCGAAGAGATAAGTGTTGCAGATATGAGAAAACTTGGCGCAGATCACTGAATTGAAGAACTTTTTTGGTACATATCATGCAAAGGATGAGGAAGATCTGATACAGAGCTGATTTGTAACATCCTTATCCATATTTTCTTAATGATTTCCTGCATTAGTAGTAATGATTTGTTCAAGTTTTTGTCTAATTATTACATATAATAACTTTACCAGTTCCGTTCGTTCGTTAAAGTTTCGAACAATAATTATACAAGTGTATATACTAATGATAAATATTCCCTGCAAGAGAATGACACTGTCTTATCGAGTGAAAGAGAATCGATTGAGTGAAGAGACGTGTCATGAAAGGTGCCAATTATTCTCTCAATTAACTTTCGATTTAAGACCTTAATGGATGCAGCTAATTGAAATATTGGCATGTGTGAGGAAAGAGACGCAACCCTTCAACGAAATAGTAAATCTGCTTTGGTCAAGGGCTACTAACGATCCATGATCAATTACCCTCCGGTAGCCGACCCTGAAAGGAATGCAAGTAACTGCAAATTTCCGGTAGACAGCCGGTCGGGTGGACTTCTCTATCTCGTTCGAACTCATTCTAACTGGCATATCGTGTGAGTCTACACGTCTAGGGCATTTGCCCCGCATGATGCTCTATTTTCCAATTTCTCACCCTTCAATAACCTGTTCATTTTCCCTTATTCGCAACCAATCTTTCATCAAAAGTCGTAACGAGAAATTGCATCTTTCCACGCTTCACTCAAATAATAATATAGAGAAATACATACGTAATTCAAAAATTGAAAGAATTGCGCATTTTTATACAGCTATCATCTTTAAAGCAGACTTTTTCTGATTGAATTCTACATCCCTATCTATACGAAAATCAAACCATCTCCTCTTCCAGTAATTCACTTCACCTGCCTCTGCGTCTCTGAATCAAATTATTTTCAAAAACGCCTCTCGCGACCCTATAATGATCTCACCCTCTCAATCCTGGAAAAATGAAGCCCCCAACCCTCAGGAAGCTGATTTTTCTGAATATAAGATTTGTTTTAAAAAGGAAGATCTGAGCAAATAATATTCCCATCTCTTGAAACTTCTGCATCCACGTTCTGTACCAACATGAATGGAGGCTGGATGCGCTCACCTATGTTTCCTTCTACCTGTGTGTCTCGTATATCTGCAGCAGGTGTTCTGAGATCGATAAACAGATCGCAAAAGGAGCGAGACTCATGGTATGTGATGCTCAATTCTATACCATCAGGATTCTTATTGCACAAAACCACAACTGCATCTGTTCGTATATCTACATAAATTTAAACGATACGCATATAACTGATTTTCGAATTCTTTTTCATAAAATAATTGTCACTGAAGACTGAAATTTTTACGGCTGAAAATCGATTATAATAATTTAATGAGAAACCATAAATCTTTCTTCTCACGAACCTAAACCTACATAACGAAGGCTAAGTTATGAAAAAATAATACCTTGTAAAATATCCATGCATAAACTCCTCATGAGGAAACTATGTAGATCAAGTGCATACTTAATATATATTAAGTATGCACTCTAAGATTCAATATGTTCGTTTAAGCGTATCCATCGAGTGCTATATTTACAGGCATAGATGCAGCATTTCTGCGTACCATTATGATAATGCATTCGTGATATACAGCAATGGCTAATAATTTCTGTTCTCCATTACAAGCGAGATGAGAGGCGATATTTTGCATGTCGCAGAAAGTCAAATTGGTGGCTGTGAATGAATAGTGCACCTTGCGCTGCAGCATTATCCTACTTATCGAGATCTTCAAACGTCCTCGCTAAAGATAATGAGCGTCGTTTGTTTAATTGGAGAGATTATTTACTTATTTCTTTGACTCAACAGTTCATGAAACTCTAATTTTTATAAACGTTTTCTCACGGTAATACAAAATATTAAAAGTGTTTACAACTATTCATAAATAGAATTGCCAATTATTGGTAACATAAATCCATTACTTTATTCTACACGAGAGTGCTAAATATCTATGCATGGAGGATAAATCATGTTTGTATAGGATTTTTAGATTCTGCTTTCTGTTTTGTGTCTTTTGTGTTTTATGTATGTAGATTAGATTTAGAAAGACTCAATATTCCTATTATGATTTTTATATAAAGTGCGCAATTTAAAAGAAACTGGAATACTAAATCGTATATACAAAAAAGATCTGTCAGATTGATTCTTCCTCTGAAATTTAATGTAAACATTAACTGATATAATTAAAGACATCATAACACATGAGAAAATATTTATCTTCCACAATTTAATACGAAGCATATGTGTGGACTAATTATGAGACTTTTTTATTTTATCATATATGCAAAACAGGAAGTATATGACAAACTGCTTCTCCATTAAATTAAATAAATTGATTGCAGATGGAAATATTTTTTCTTGGTACAATTTGCAATTATACATGAATGTTCTCAATTAAATTCCAGATAAATAATATATCTCTGTGCATATACGGGCTTCCGATTCGAGGAATATAAGTAATAACCTGGGGACACTTTGTATAAAAATCAATTTACTACTAAAAACATTTTCGATCAAAGGAAAAATAAGCAGAACTTGTTTAAATGTAAACTTGATTATTCTCTGCACATGAAACGAGATTCAGCTTCAAGTGCAGAGTTGCATTTTGCGACCAATAAAAAAAAGGCGAGAGACATCGACATCCGAGAGAGGAGCGAACGACCCAAGAGAAAATGACACCAGGTTCGAGGTAAAGTCGAGCAAGTGAGAGAGATGAAACCATACGAGGAAAAATGACAGACAAAAGTCCTACTACACTTCTCGTAGTAATAGTATCCAGCTGAGTTAACGTGCGCATTAATGGTAACGGTAGAATAGTAGATTCTCAGAAGAGCGAACGTATAAGAATCATTCTTGACTACTTAAATGCACACGTTAATGTATCTGATGAAATTCATTTACATAACTTTCGTTATTCATATATTATCATAGCTCGACTGTTTATAATTATAATTGCAAATTATGATTGTCATAATTCGTAATAGATCTCATAGAAGACTTCATCCAGGAATATTGTTCATGTTAACAACAGTTGTTACGTCAAATTGCGCCTTTTAGCTCCCATGAGACCCGTTTATGAATTCTTTAAAGCGAAAGAATCAACTTTTAAACTACTGATTTAAAAGTAATGAGGCTGATGCTCGTAACGTTTAGAAATATTGCCTCTTACATGGGTAACATATCCCATTTATTGTGAAATTACAACAGAAATTTTCAAAACTGATTTTGTTCAAACAGAATTTTTGTTATCAAACAAAGTTTGCTCAAGAAATTCTACGGGTAGCATTATTGTAACCTAATTTGTAATAATTACCTAATCATACCTAATTTGTAATTACGTGATAAAAATGAAAATTTCCCAGATATTGCAAAAAAGAATTGACCTCTTCGTGAAAGAGGACAATAAACAGATTTCCACTACCGGTGGAAATTCCTCGAAACGAGTCGCACGCGTCTAATTATTAAATTATTATATCGCGAGGCTAAAGCGCATCTCCGCATGCAACCGGAAACGCGAATGTTGCGCACAATATGGTGGATCCATGAAAAAGAGTTTCCTTAACCGGAAGTAATGAACCATCATTTAAAAAACTGGTCCGGACGCTGCTATTTGTATCATTGAAAAGAAACAATGTCAAATTATAAGCTGTTTTTATCTTCGAGAATGTTCATTTGTTTATTAAGGCTGTAACAATAATTCAGGAAGGCACGCGCTTGTTATTAGTGTTAATAACTTGCCGTAACTTGGGAAAATGCATTATGGGTATAATTGCAATTTTACTCGCGCAAGCCTGTTTACTTAGGCAATCATGGACCGCCGAGGTTGATGGACATGGATCAGTGTGAGAGAATTGCAATGTGAAATTATAGATTCCCTATGTAACGGTTCTTCATGGATGGATTGAAAGATCGTTTCAAGTTTTGTAATTTTGTTCTGGAGGTATCAATTCGCGTGCGAATGTCTCAGGAGGCAAATCAAGGAAATAGAGAGGAGAATTTAATCATTAAAAAAAATTACGTACGCTTAAACTGTGATGTGAAATTGAGAAAGTAATAAAGATTAGATAAGATTTTAGTCAATTCTGTTAATAAGAACATTCTTGCGTAAAAAGTAAACAAGAGTAACAAGGCCTCTATTTTAAAGGGAATAATTTTAGTGTATTATAATGATAAAGTAGAGGGTCTGAAAAATAAATTGCTATTGAGATTCATGCTTGCCTGACACGCAGATCACATTTTCTGCAATTTGCTACCCTCATTGACGAAACATGTTTCTTTTATGCAGCATAACAAAAGACATTTCGCATGAAGGTCCACGCGACTTTAAATCACCGTAAAAACGGATCGAGTCATGCTTTTGCTTTCACCGTGAAAAGAAACAAAAAAAACTCAGAACAAAATCAGGAAAATCGAAAATTATAATAATTAGATTCAAAGATGATTTGAAAAACTTAGATGATTTTAATTGAAGATTCTACAAATTTGTACGATTATTATATGTCATTTTTTTAAGAATATGTAAATATTAATCTCATCGCTCTAAACATAAACTAGGTTCGATAAAAAATTTTAAATTGATATTTGTACGACCATACTTCGAAATTATAGTCAGGAGACCAAAATCAATTTAATTTATTAAAACGGTAATTTAAAAGTTATATTAAATTTGTTTTTCTAGAGATTGGTTATAGCTACTGACGTCTTGTTACCGTTATGGAGAAAATTATTATTCAACGCGCCTATAAATACTATGTATAGAAAATTAGGCGGGAAGAGGCGGGATACCCAAACTGGTTTTCGGTGATTGGAAGGAGGAGACGTAAAACAAGATCATGGTCCAGCACAGCTGCACGTTAAATATATAATTCAAGAACCGGTTCCCCTGAGAAATGGTGACCAAAATTACATTTCAGAAAACTTGAGAGGACTTTTGCCTAGGCACAGGGGTAATCGTTTATACCCAAAGGAGATATTTTGCTTCTTATAGATTTATAGAATAGAAATCGAGCAGAAATTAAAGAATAATGGAGAATTGAATTTGAATAATTGAAAGCTCGTTGAACCATAACTAACAATAAAGAAAATAAAATTAAAAGTCCAGAAAAAAGTATTCTCAGAACGTAACTTCTAAAACTATTTATAATTTTTATAAAAAATTCAAGTCTGCCTTGAAATTTGAACGGCCAAAATTATAATCAAATATAAAAATTATAGAAGTTATGAAGTGGAGATCAGATTATAATCTACTCACAACTGGGAGACAGCACGAATGATAATTTGGACAGCCCTGACTGACTTTTTTTTATGCGCGCCCATACGAATACTTAAACACGAAGAGGAATACAGGTGTTTTTCCTTTCACGCTTCTTTCCGGATTTGTTAGACGAAGACACCTGATTGGTGGGTTAGACGTTAGATCTGAGATCTTAGAAGAACCTGTATCGTAGAAATTCAGGGCCCCGGGACAATAAAAACCTTTAATCCCATTTTCCTCAGGGTTTAACCGCTGTAGTTTAGATCCTCTGATATGGTTTTAAATTTAAAAACTCCCTATGCATTTAAAAATATTAAAAACAAATTTTATTAGACAACCAATATAATTTATGCGTAGAAAATGGAAGAAACCTCTAATACAATAATTTGTTTACTTCTAATTTATTTCTAATTATTAGAAAATCGAGTTGGGAAGGAAAATGTTTAATTTCATAATTTGTTGAACTATAACTTAGTTGAAAAAGTAGCTATTTCATATTTTGTATTGTTAACTTTATGTGAAGAATAGAGAAGACTTTGTTTTTAAAATATAAGAGAGAATGTTTTGTATGCGTCCCTACATTATATTATATTCACACCTGAGATATGGGACATGTAAAAGAGTTTCAAGGCTAAGAGGCGTTCCTATTTGGAAAGTAAAAATATCTCTATACTGTTATGTGGCAGCATGTGTGTGTATATGTGGTACCCGCCCAAATGTACAATCCACCGAAAAATTCCTTTCCTAAGACGTATATAGAATTAAATCCGAAACTAAAATTTGTGGGAGACATCAATCAAAATCAAGAATTTAAGAGCTTGAATTAGTTGAATATCTAATGTTTCCTCTATCATCCACAAAAACCATTAGACAAACAATAATATCGTCCTCCTACATATTTTGTAAATTTAATCCTTTTGAATCATTAATATACGAAACAGGCAATTGATTTTTTATGTATAAGAAAACTGCTTCAAGAATAATAATCCATCCACTTAATTAATTATGGGCGCTGGAGCCAAGTTCTAATCTAAAAATTCGATTTCATCATTTTACTCAACAAATATTAAATTAAAAATTTTTCCCCTTTGAAAAATTAATCAATTTTTAACTAGAATTATGAGTACAGAACGATAAAATATCTAATTCAAATATTTTTTAAGTAAAATGAAAATACTGAATTTTGGAGTTAGATTTTGAATTCTTCGTTTTATACAAAAAGTATAGAAGTTAAATATTTTTTCGCTCTGTATGCAGTCTTATATTTGAAAAAAAATTAGTGCTACAGAGCGAAAGAATATTTATCTATAATTTTCGTTGAGTAAAATGGAGATCATTTATATCTTATTTTTTGATATTTCGAAAATATGAAAATAAATAAATGGGATCAAAAATACGAGGTTGTCGCAAAGCAGACTAAATACGTGAAATCATCTAAAATATGCAATCTAATCATTCGCGCGTTCAATTATATTTAGTATTATTGAATCAAAATCGAAAATTCGCACTCACACACAAGTTTTTGCAGGGTTATTATTCTTTAATAAGTTAAGAATAAGAGCTTTTGTTATTCTCCTACGAGTTCAAGGTCATTTATGCTTGTATCGTGAAAAAACTTTCAAAAAGAATCATGGGTCAACAAATTGACGCTCAAGTTGCATTATCAGCAACCTTGAAATTCAGCGAAACAAGCGAATTTGAAAAAACGAAAAATCTGTAAATTGTCTGGATGTCCTGGATGTTAAAACTCACCGGTTTAAACTTCGCCCGACAAAACCGCGCCATGACTTTAGCACGTTGTCCCATCTCACGTTTTCCTGGAGAAAACTCATGACAGAACTCACATGGTTATGAAGGTTAGGAACCTCGTCGTCGGGAAATTTAAGAATCATCTGAGATTTTGTAACACCGCACATACTGCACACAAAAGTAGAGATTCCCAAAGAGATTTATAACATTTAATTCATACTGTCGTCTCTTGATATGAGATAATTGACTGCATTTAAACACTTTTAGTAACATTAACAAATTAGCAAGCAAAATTCCGCGGGGTAAACTATACGATTTTAACGGTTTTACGTTTTACCTCAACTTCCTGCGTAGAGCCGATGCGCAAAGCTCCTAAACGGAAAGTGACAGCTAAAAAAAGATGGCCGCCTTTCTGTCAGTCGTCTGCTAACCTGTAGGGAAGAGTAATTTATGAAAATCAGTGATAATTAATTTACATTTGTTAAATAGAAGAAGATAGTATTATTAAATAATTATGGCATATTTATTTCAACCTGATTATGTGAAATATGTATGCAGTTGCGAGTCTTTGAAGCCAATCTCGAAAATTTATTTCTGTCGACATTGTCTGAAAATTCGGTGCGGTTACTGTGTCTGTCATGAGGTAAATAAATATTTGTTTTCACTATTGCTGATTGTTAAAATGTATGAAATTTGATCTTTTGAATTCCTCTTTTTTAATTTTATTTGGTAAAGGGACAAAGGGAAAATTTGACCTGCTAAATTTATTATTTTTTACAGGTTGACTCTCATTACTGCCCAACCTGCTTGGAGAATTTACCCTCCACGGAAGTTCGCCTTAAGAAAAATAAGTAAGCCAACTTCACATTTTTAATGCATATTTATCAATTTTTAAACTTATAATATCTATGAACTTTATACAATTATTAAATCAACATTTTTTTGTACAGATGTTTGAATTGCTTCAACTGTCCCTGTTGTTTTCAAACTTTATCTGTGAGAGCCGGACATGCCCCGATAAAACAAGCTCCATCCACTGCTGAAGATCAAAAAGTTGGTCCAAAAAAGGTTTATTACCTTTTTTGTTCCTTGTGTCGATGGAGTTCTAGAGACGCTGGTATTCCTGATCAAAATATTGGTAAGCAAACGAGATGGTTTTTAAGTATGTAATAAGAATACACGACATTCTGATATACAATTAAAATAAATACAATTCTTCTTATAGCAACTGGCAGCTGGCATGAACAAGAAAACCCCAACGCGAATAGAATTAATATTTTGATAGATTATTACAAAACCTTAGCTATTAAAGAAAAAGAACAACGTGATCGAAAAAAGAAGCATGCTTTTCTGCAATATGTAAGCATTCTCTTCTTCTCTTTGTTTTCTTTTAATTACACATTGCAGCGAAGTCTGAGGAAAGATATTTTTAATGTTCTTTTAATTTGAACAGGAAAAGTTTGGATTAACTTCTGCAATGGCTCGTAAACGAGCTGGTCGACCTCCATTGCCTCAGCCAAAATTTCCACAAAGTGATCGACCATCACCTGCCGTAGCAACCGAAGAAGTTCCAGATCTACCGGCAGAAATATTTACGGAACCTGTTGACATTATGAAACGTAAGAGAATTTCATTTAATTTACGAGAAACTTTGATTTACTTAAAGATTGGACTTTTTAAATTTAATATATTCAATTTCTTTACAGTCACGAATTTAGAACAACGTCTTTACCATCCAGAAGTACAGGCAGAAAAAGTAAACGAACTACGCCCACAACATAAACAGTTTCTTGTAAAAAGATCCCAACGTTGTCGGACTTGTGAACATAATGTTAGCAAGCCAGAAGTTTCGCCTCAGTCTATCAAGTTCAAGATTCAACTCGCTGCATTGTAAATTAAAATTTTATTCACGCTATTAATTTAATGGATAAAAATTCAGAAATATCTTATTATATTATGGTTTTTAATGTCTTTTTTCAGTTATCACGTACCGGAAATACGAATTGTCACTTGTGAACCCTTGAGAGCAGGGAAAACGAGTGAGCTTCTCTTGAAGTTTTGTAATCCAACCCAACATCAAACTCAAATTTTTTTACTTCCATTAAACACGCCAATGACTCCAACGACGGTAACCGCAGCTGGCGAAAAAGTTGAAGTCAGGCGCGAAACTATGCAACTCGTAAGAATTAATAATTTTGCATTTATATTTACTTATATATATAAAAAAATATACTTTATAAGGTGCGAATTCATCATCTTTTCTATTTAGGGCACCGAGTCTCCTAATTTACTTCCTTCAACTGTACGTCAAGTAATCGTGACGGAAGATCCAAAGCCCTTAAAAATTATTGTGAATGCTGAGTTGAATTTACCGCATAGTTCCCTGATTCTACCTCCTAGAGATGATACTGCTGAGTATGACGACACTGGAGACACGCACAATTTTCAAGACGATCCAAAGTAAGAAATTCTAGCTACGATTTTCTTCAATTTTCAATTTTAAAAAAGCATTTGCACAGCTAGAC
This sequence comes from Synergus japonicus, assembly GCA_900474275.1. NCBI lineage: Eukaryota > Metazoa > Arthropoda > Insecta > Hymenoptera > Cynipidae > Synergus > Synergus japonicus. The sequence goes on from UCOH01012678.1 coordinate 132,351, forward strand.
TAAAGGACATTTTGTTACAGATTAGTAGTTTGGCGGAAAGGAAATAAAGCCGTGGTGAGACTGCATGTAACACCGAATTCCACTGAAGAATATAAGGAAGGAGATACTGTAATTGTAGGATTTGTAATGCAGTATGGATATGTAAATACAATCGCAACCTTGGAGCACAAAGCACCGCAAAAGCTAGATTTGAGAGCTAAGTTATTTTTAAGTGTTGGTAATCTTCTAGGATCCACGTAATTTCCAATCTAGAAAATCGTGTATTGAATCAAGGGCAGAATTTATATTTTTTCATATACATACTAATAATTTACCATTAGTTTGGTAATTTTTTATTACTAATCAAGTAATACAAGTATTAATTATCTGCACTAGAATATAATTTGCATAGTGGCGTCACAAATTACTAAAAATTTGAAATTTATGAGTTATTGTTGAAATAACTCATTTGTAACTGTATTGACTGTAGAATTAACGGCGGAATGTATGCTGAATAGGTCTCCCGAAGCACCGAAGTCATTCTATTATTTTGTTCCAATCGTCTGTTTTAAGAAACTTCGTGGCGAAAGCGTTGCTACTCAATAGTATAAAAATTCTCCAGGATCGTCTTTCGGAACTAATCTCTTAAACTCATCCAGTTGTTCCTATAATTTAAAAAATTGATTAAACCTTATTTGCATTATTAAAATACTCTAGAATAATTTTTATATTAAATCACGTTTAAAGTAACTTGTAATTCGGTGTCGAAAAATAGAATCACAGTGTGCCTCTCTAATTTGCTAGAAATAGTCTTTCAAAGTGATTAAGACCAAGAGCCTCTCTTCACACCTGCGAACCGCAATGAATTACTACCGCTCGACACGAAATCCTTCAGATTGCTTGATTATTTCCATCGAAAAGTTCGAATTGAATTGCTGTTATCTTGAACGTAGAATGCAATTTACTAGAATTTTTAAAAAAGCTTAAAATCGCGTGTTTGTAAAGTTAGTTTTTAATTTTAAAAATTGTAATTGTAATAAAATGTATTTATTAGGTAAATTTTATTCTTCTTTAAAAAAGTAATTTGTTCCTTCTATAATTGCTTTTCCATTATTTCATTAAAGAAAAATAGGTGAAAATATCTTTCTGTCTCAGGAGAATGATTTATTTTCAGTTTTCGTTTGTCTTGCCCTATCAAGTTAAAAATCCTCTTAAAACCGTAGTAAAGTTTACAACTTATTAGCAAAAACGCAGAGTCCCCTGATAGTCTTGAAACAAATATATGTTGACTCATTTGCTCGTTCAGACACGCGATTTGTGGAAAGCAATTTCCTGAACTTACTGCACGTCAAAAGACACCTCAAGTACTACTTATTTACTCAAAAATGACATGAATGCTTAATGACTCTCAGCAACTTTGTCTTTAATCATTTCTGTTATTCAGATTTAAATATCAAGATTTTTTAACACACAAAAAATATTTTAAGACAACCATTATCGTACATTCAACTTTCGCAAGAGCAAAGTCGAATAATTAGTTAATTACTGAAAGTTAAATTTGCAAATACAAACTGCAAATAGGGGGTTTCACTTTCACGTGATAGAATTCTGAACTCAGGTCATAGAACTGTCATTTGTTTCTGAAATTACAGGGAATTATTCGCACAGAGTAGATCAATGAAACATTTTTCCTGTAACCCACGAACATCTGCAAATTTTCGTAGAATTATAATTTTTCACATATCAGACAATCTACTATTTTTTCTTAAATTAATTCAATTTAATAAATTTTCCTCTATTTTGAAACTAATTGAATTAGAATTAGATTGCATAGAAGAGTTTAAAAAAATGAAAAAGGAATATGTTTTGGTGTAAGATTTTAAACAATAAAATTAAAATTGCGATCTTTTATGCAATCTTTATTAATCCATGACGTTAGGAGACGCGTGAAATATGACGACGTCTCTCACTGGCACCAGCCACCTGTGATCAGGAGACTTATTGGTAAAAGAATCAAAAAGATGAAGCCACTTACGGAAAAATCTTCTAATAGAAAAACTGGAAAAATTAACGAAAATTTACTACAAATAGTTCATTATAAAAAATTACCTCTTTATACAGTAAGTCGAGTTTTTGACATCTTCCCATTGTCGCCCGTTCCATATAGTCTAACAATCCGAATATCGAAATATATTCAATTTATCTTCAATTTGAAGCTTTCTTTAATCTCAATAATTAAAATCAGTTGTGCAAAGACATAATTTCTAATACATTATCAGAATCATTTCTTACTTTCTTATAAAAACAAAAGCAAATTATTATTACTCAATATTTTAGTCGTACAACAACGATTCTTGAGAAGAATATCGTTCAGTGAATTTTAAAGAAGGCATGAAAATATGCAACTCAGCTTTTCCAGGAGGCGTCCAAGTGGCCTCTCTTTCCGATTTTTCCTCTTTTAATACTTCTCCTGTATTTTTGATATTAATTTTATACAACTCCTCAAAGGACTGCGATTTGAACTCTTTTGCAGAAACCGAATCCGGGGAATTTATGGTTTTAAAAATTCTCCTCTTCATTATCTTCTTTAAAGTTTCTCCCTCATTTAGTTCTCCCTCGAGTTTATAACTTTGAATCGAGACCAAAGCTGAGTTTTCATGTTTGCTGAGAGCAATATTCTTCCTAATAAAATTCTCCCCCCTATTTTCTTCGAGTTTCAACAACTCTTTCGAAGACTCTTCTTTCTCCTTCTTGTAATCTCGAACTTTACCAGACAAATCCAGCCACTGAAGTACTCGTTCTGACAAGGGATTAAAATGACTTTCCTCAACTGATTTGGACTCATTTAAATCAGATTTACTCTCCGTCGAGTCGCGATTAGAATTAGAGGACATTTTGGATGGTCTTTTTTTAAGAGGGATTTTCTTATCAGCATCATCATCAAAGAGTTTCTTCAAACTTAGAAGCGTTTCAGATTGGAATAAATCTTCTTCGTAGGAGTAATCGGTCTTGTATTTTAGTTCTTCTTTGTAATTCTTGATCAAATTCAAAATACTATTCATTTGAAGATCCAAATCCCTGGAACTTGAACTTTTCGAGCAAGGAGCAGACTGTCTTCGAATAAAATTTTGTTGCAGCTTGTTCTGAGGTTTTTTCTTCTCCACCAAGACTCTTAGTTTAGGAAAGTTGTTGTTCAAGAAGTTTTCCAAGTTCTCTAAGTTTTCTGGGTTGGATTTGTATGGCTCATATTTAATCGGATAGATTTTGTTCTTCGTGACTGAAGTTTGCGGTCTTTTGCGTGATTTAATATTCAAGAAAGGATCATCGTGAGAAAGAATGGCGTGTCGAATTCCATCCACCCAAACTGTTCTTACAGAAATCGGCCTTTCTGACGAGGACCATATTGGAGGCATCTTCTTAGCACTTTTTTGAATTCATTTCTGTTGCAATTTTTTTAAACCTTCCCTAAAAACATTTGATTCACAGAGTTCGTACTTGATTTATTGTATCAATATTTTAATTCACAATTAATTTAAAAATTAAACCAGCTTTTAATTCCAGTCATTTTTTTCTTCACGGATAAAGTCTTCAAGTTTAACTCGAAATCAATTTCTTCACTTTCCGTACCTCTCAGAATTGAAATTATTTCGAAAGTAAATAAGAAAATAAATAAAGAAAGAACTGTCTGTTTCTTTGTTTTTAAGTTCTGATATTTCTTGGATAAGGTTTGAAGGAGAAAAATCAGACGTATCGACTGTGACTAGAGGAGGAAGACAAGAATTGTGACTACCGTTTTAAGCACGCGATCCAAACTACTTTGTCTGTGACCATCGCGCAGCCACGAAATCTGCTTATATACAACAGAAACGAACCTCGGAGGGGGTTGTGCGATCTGTATGACTTTAGAATTTAGCACCCATATCTGACAGTGTACCACGTCGTTGACATAAATCAGACAAAAGTTTGTTAACTATTTGCACGATTGTCCCCGGTTGTTAAATTTAAAGCACGGAACTAGGTATTCTGAAAAGTAATTGTCCAAGAATCTAATTTTCTTTAGATCCAACTAGTTCATATTCTTCACATTTTTTATTCAATTGGTGGTTACCAAAAAGTTCTGATCCTATACTAAATATATAACAAAAATTAACGGTAAAGAAAGTGAAGAAAAATTACAAAGAAAAAAGTTAATTAAACTAGTTACCTGATTCGTTTACAGTGGCAGTGAAACTTTTAATGGAATTTCTCCATGTAGACAATTTGAAACTTAATGACTTAGTTACATAGTCCAATAATAAGTATATAGATAATTGTCTGATTATAATTAGATTTTTTTGTTCTATATGTATTATTAAATATAGAATTCTGGAGAATTTAATTTTTAATTTAGATTCAACACACTTAAAATTAAACTGACCTCGAAGTTTGTGGGCTTAAAATCTTAATAGAAGTGGAGGACTAGGTGGTCCAAATGATGATACATAATCCCAAAGCAAACCTCATTGAATCGAATCAGTCACCAAAATTTTAATTCCTGTTGACTATATTCCTGTAAAATAATAAAATTAATCAATTTGTGCATTCAATTTAAATTTGGATGAAAATCTTACCTTCAATAATTTATCGTAACATGTAGCAGGAACAAGAAATCTGCTATCTTCAAGATAAATCTCTCTACATTACAAGAGATCATTCAAAATCAGAAGAACACACCTCTCTGTTTTTTCAATTTACGTTTACTTTGAATTTTTGCCTGGTTTTACGAATTTCGCAGCACCGTTTGTGATAACTAAAGTTTCAACCATCAAACAATTAATTAACTAAAAATAACAAAACACTTATTTAAATGAACATTTTTTTATTAACTTATTCGTTGTTTCTTCTGAATCTAATAATTACAATTACTTAGATTGAGAATCAATATCAAATGCACCGTAATATATCAATCAGAAGATAATGTAATGAAAATCATAAAAACAAAAATTATAGATTATAAAGAGCAATGCAGTCTCTAATTCCATTTGATTTTCTTGGACACGACAAAGTTATAACATGCACACAAGTCGCACTCCTTATTTTCTAAATTATAAAGTAAAATATCTGATATTTTAAGTTATAATGGATGAAATAGAATTTCAGTCTACTTAAAATATTAAATTAATCGTATTTAAAAAGTATCACATATTTTTCAAAGGTACAAACATTTATCCTACTGCAAGTCCTATTATAGTAAATGATTAATTACATATTACTGTGTTTCTGTAATATTTGTCACGAAAGAAATCATTTTCCATAAAATTATTGTTGAATGACACAAAAACATCAAGATTTTTTTAATCATTAACTTTCATGTAATGTACCGATTGTTTTCTTGAATTTTCTTATAATAAATAAGTCTCCACATGTACAAATTAGCTTAAATCTCTTAAATTACGTTTAAATATACAAAAGCTGTTACCCCCTCTTATTAAAATGATTCAAATGTGCTGAATTAGTACTTAATAGTAGTAGTTGCGCTGAAAAACAAAAATAGAATATTATTTTTTTTCTCGAATTACAAAATATTAATCACAAGTCTCACAGGAACTGTGAGACCTGTAATAATTTTCAAATATAACTACAGTTAGCGTTTTTTCATCTTTCTTGCTCAGTTAAAGTGTAAAAAAATATATTATACATACCTCTTCATGATCTTCAGCTTTTCTAGAATTTGCTGGATAATAATCAACAATCAGTGGACGAGGCCTCTGTCCGATTCCAGAAGGTTGCTGAAGCCCGAAGGCTAGCTCTTCATTAGTAATTACTGCGACAAGAGTTTTAATGACCTGCTCATCCTGCTGAGACATACTTTTGTTCGGATACTTCATTCTTCGCAAGAAAAGAGCATTCCATTTTTGTCTCAGATGCAATATCAATTGAGCTGCTTCGTGGTCCAATCTGAAAACAACCCAGTCATCTAGTTTCAAAATCGTTGTTCCCTCAGGACCTTCTTCTGCTTCCGAATCAGACTCGCTTTCAGGGATTGCTAAAACAGAAGAGATATTAAGAAAACAATTTTTTTCGAGACAAAATAATTAAATTTAAATGTTACTAAATAGTTCACAAATCTTACATTCAGCTTCGTAAATCACGTCCATTGGCAATCTGGCTGGTCCACTGAATAATGCAACCGTTATTGGATTAACAACAGTGACAGTCTTAACATGACAGAAGCGACCGGAGCGGCTCATTTCTTCATAGAGCATCCAATCACAAGGCAGTGATTCCACAGTTCCAGAATGAGCTTGTGCTGAAGTAGTTCTTGGAGATTTTGGAAAGTCTCGCACGGTTGAAGACGGATGGAAGTACACCTTGACTTCTTTCCTAAAATACAAAAATTAAATAATCAAAGACTTAAAAAAATGTAATGTATAATATGTTGGAATGTAGATTCAGCGATTAAAGTTAAAACTTACTGAGTTCGGAGTTGGAAGTGTTCTCTGTCAACTCGAATAATATTCGGATAAAGACCAGCAGTTAAGGCAGCTTTGACGACAGCCCAGTTCTCAGAGTTTGAGTTTAAATCTCGTATATCTCCTGGTCCTCTTGCTCTAACAAAACCAGAAGCTCTCAGTTGACCGAGAAGTTGAGTCCGCATTCCCACAATCATCTCCATAACAGCAGCGGATATAAAGTGCTTTTCGCAAAATATTCGTTCCCACCCATTAGCTCTGGCATTCTGCCAGTTTTGGAAGGCTCGCAAGACTGCCATGTGATCGGAATAAGTACCTGCTGAGAATTTTTTCCGAGCTACCATCGCTGCTCGTTTTTGTGATGGTTGTCCAGGAAGAAGAAATGGATCCCTGAAAGGAAAAAGATTATTGTTCTCTGGTCTAAAACTTGGTGTAATTAGATTAAATGTATACGCACTTGTAAGCCAAACTGCAAACGATCGTCAAAACCGGATCCAAACATTTTAGCACCACTGCATAGAGCAGCATCTTTCCCAATCTCGGTTCAACCGGCAGATCGAGAAGATGACTTCCCAGTTCCGTAAGATCCTCCCATGGATCTAAAGCATCAATTGTCTTCAATAACTGCACTGCGTTCCTAGTTACGATATTAGAGGGGGGTTCTATTGCTCTCTCCAAGAACTCCGCGATCGGAGTATTTCCTGGAGCCAAGTGTTTTGTATACAGGCACAATTCTTGCAATGGCAATCGCAAAATCTCTGGAGTCTGATGAGGTGGCATATTGTTGTGCCGAATCGAGGAAAAGAGTCGATAACATATACCTTTCTGACATCTTCCAGCTCTTCCTTTACGCTGCTTTGCACAAGCCTGCGAAATCCAATTGCATCTTAGCATACAAACTCCGGAAATAGCATCGAACGATTTCTCCTTAACTTTACCAGAATCAATAACGTAAACGATATCATCAATAGTAATACTGGTCTCCGCAATATTCGTAGAAAGGATAATCTTCCTCGTGCCTTGAGGAGTCGGTTTAAAGACTCTTTTCTGATCTCCGGTCTGCATGTTCGAGTGGAGAACAAACAAATTAATTCGAAGACCGTGGTTTAGTTTCTCTTCGCCGTTTATCTTTTCTCTCATTGTAACGATGTCATCATACCCAGGAAGAAAAATGAGAACTGCTCCGGGAGGCATTTTTAAATGAATGTGCATTATAAGAGAAAGAAGAAGGTCGTAATCGATATTTTCGTCGTTGAACGAATGATGATAAATGTCCAATAAAAGCTTGTCGTCTTCTGACAAGGGCACATCTTTCTGTGATGTTTCGTTATCCTGTACGGGACAATCGTAAGTCTTCATGTAAGCTTCAATCAATTCAGCGCACTCGTTCTGGTTCATCCTTTTTGCCCAATCAAGGGCTGTCCATTCGTTACTGGCTCGGATTTTCAGGTTCGCTCCGAGATTCAAAAGCTGTTCTGTTGTATTTAGGCAACCTCGACCTGCAGCAACCATCAACGGCGTTACGGAGGTGGTCGAATGTTGATAATCAACAGAAACATTCTCAGAGAGAATCAGATGCAAAAGTTGAGTGAAATTGTCTTCTCCTCCTTGCAACCAGGCTTTCGAAATAGAATTGTCCATATCTGCCTTTAACCAAGGTTCCAATTCAACCTTCTCAGGACTCGGTTCATTTTGCTGACCTAAAATTGGGGCTGGTAGTATACTTCTTTCGTTTGATGCGCCAGCTGATGTATTCTGAGGTTTATTCTGTGTCCAGGATTCCAGAACTTTGCGTTTATCTTTCTTGTTCGTGAACTCCTTCTTTTTCGCAAGCATTTCCTTCGTCATGTGATTAGTCATTTTTAAAACATCTTCGAGGTAATAAGTATCGACTTCGAAGCATTTTCCAGATATGTTGACCACCGAACAGTTGTTAAAGTACTTCGTAAAAATGTTAGTATCAATCGTCGCACTCATAAGAATCACCTTCAAAGACCTGAATTTAACGAGAGCATCTTTCAAGGTAATGAGCAGAAAATCGCAGAATCTGTCTCGCTCGTGAACTTCGTCCACAATTATGTGAGAGATCATCGCTAATGCAGAATCTCCTCCCATTAAAGTTCTGAGAAGAACTCCATTTGTGCAGTAGGTTAGAAGAGTTTTCGGAGAAACGCGACTCTCTAGACGAATTTGATATCCGAAGGTTTGTCCAATCTTCTCGTCTCTTTCAAAAGCTACTCTTTCTGCTACCGATACGGCGGATAATCTTCTTGGCTGAGTACAGATTATCCTGCAAGTTTGGTTTCTTTGCTGACAATTTTCCAATATATACTGGGGCACTTGAGTCGTTTTACCGCATCCAGTCTCTCCAGATATTACGACTACTTGACTCGAATTAATTGCACGAAGTATCTCATTCTTCTTGGAATAAACGGAGAGAGAATTACGGAAATTGATTACATCGGAGTTGGTTCTTAACTGAGGAACTTGTTGAATACTGTTGTTAAGCCGGCCCATAGCTTTTGTGTTGGTGTTAACTGAAAAAATCTCATTATTAATTTAGAATTTCAGAATATTGACTTTTATTGTTCAAATTTGAATTACCATCGCTATCTACTGTACGTTCCCTTTCTGTCGGGGGAAGTAAATCACGACGTTCTTTATTGTCTAGGGGAAACTTGTCTATTAAATTGAAGATTCCTTGTCTTGAGTTTTTCTGTAATTTTATTACCGCATCAGCTTGTACAATAGTCGAACCTTCACGTTTATAAACTGTTAAAAATCGAGTAGCACCTTTCCTAAAAATATGAATATCATTAGTAGATACAATAGCTACAGTAGTTAGATAAACTTCATATAAGTGTAAATTTTTTATCAGGTAAAACTTACCCACGACTTTTAGATTTTAGGCCAAGATTATTCGCAAGTTCATGAATATATGCCCTTTCTTCTGCTGAATATGAAGAGGGAAATTCTAGCTCTTTTTGATCCGGATTCTCTAAAAGTTTCTTGATTGTCAGATTCACAGCAATTCTTGTGTCTTCGCCGATGTTACGACGTCTGTGATTTTTACGACGTGACATGTTCTGAAATTTAATCATACTGCTCTGTACAATTACTTCTATTTGAAAAATGAATACAATTACAAAGTCAACAAATTCCTAACTACAATATGCTTGAAGTAAAATGAAGAATTTGAATTTTAAGATCAGAACTTGAATACATATATATATATTATATAATTGTGTATTTTTTCATTCTGTTCCGGTACCCATTTTCGTAAATATAGAATTATGGATACTTTCTACTGAAACTCACTTTATTGTAAAGCTCAAGAATAAAAAACAACTTGACTACGAAACAACGTTACTCAATTTTGTTGACATATTTACAAACACTCTTTTTGAATACATAAATAACGATTTAATCGAAGACGTCAAAAATCTTCAGGACTAGCGAATCCAAATCACTTAATTTATCAAGGGATTGTTGAAATATAATTCCAATTGCTCACCAATCAATATTCCTTGCAATCGTCGCAATTAACAGTTGAAAATTGTTGCGTCTGTGGCGTCGGTGCAATTCGGGAAATTGTTTTCCAATTTTTAGGAACTGTGAGGTTCCTGGAAATGCCCGAAACTTGCCGAACTCACGAAGTCTGTCGCTGTGAGTTGTGGCAGCTCTGACAGTTGTGACAATGACAGGTTTGCTCATACGGTAATTACCACTTGACCAAGCAGTGGACCAATCAGATTTTATAAAGGTACCGATAAATTACCGACCGATCAGTGCCTTTCATTCGCTACTAGGTTGCGCTTCTTGTCCAATTTACTAGTTTTATTCAATGATCTGGTACTCTTGGTTTTCATGGTTCATAAGGTTCGTTGCTTTCCTGGAAGACTCGGTACATTGTAACAGTAGGCCGTTGGCTTTGCGAATCTTGTGAATTCTAGACGGGCCAGTAAACAATATGGCTGATGCTTTTTTGTGCGCGTGTTATGTTTCAAAGTGTCTTGTGTCTGTTAATTAGGAGCAGTCGCATTCGGTAAGTAATTAATCCATGAGTCTATGTTTCCTTCTCTCCAAACGTTTCATAGCGTCTCGAGCTAACCTTAAATCTCTCCTACCTGCCTTTTCAAAACTCAAATATTTTGGTTTTGATGGATTTTAAGTTGAATTTAGAATTTGTTTACAGCGTTTAATGATCTAGATATACTATTTTCAAAATAGTAACAAATTTTGGGAAATATTGAGGATCTTCGTGCAGAGCCAAATTTTTGAATGTCAAAAAAACTGTTTCTCATTAGGTCGATACTATCAGTTCTGTGAAAACGATATCAGCAGTCCTCATTTATTTATTCCTGTTATACAATTTGCAGTATCAATTTTCTACAAACTGAGATTGCTTCACTCGAATAGATCTTTTTGTTATCTTGGCTAAAATCTAATTTAGCACTGATTCCGCAAATGTAAAGCAACAGGTTTTCTCATATTTTATTTCTTAATTTATGTTATTCTCGCCATGCATAAAATATCAACCCTATTCATTGTATCTATTTACAGGTCTCAGATTTTCCTCGTGATAGAAAACTGCTATAAACAATCGTTAAATAATGATTGTTTGTTAGTTTTATAATCTGTTATACTCATTTTGGTATGTAAATTTTGACATTCTCATTTTATGGCAAGAAGAAAAAAGAAATTTTGAGGAAATCATCCAGTGCAAAAGTGAATCTTACGTGCTCTTTTTCATCAAGAGCGATCGTACTTTCATTATAGTCCTGCCGAGACAAGTCTTTCAAGTCTAGCGGGCTGAGTGCATGTGCACTCAAAAGTGATAAGTCGGCCATGCCGAGAATTCTACCGGTGGTCAGTAATTTTGAAACGACTGCCTACTGATACTGTCGATTCCTATGAATGATATCCGATTCCATTCAGGATATATAATACCTAGTTCTGGATGAGAAACTTTTTTTTTTAAATTCTTTGATAAGAATCCCAGTCTCAAAAATACTCCACAATATATCATTGTGATAATTACAGTCGATAGTACTCAGGATCCGATTCAAAGTTTCCAATCGATTTCTTCTTCCTGAGTACCTATAATTCATCAGTACTCCGAAAAAATATCAAGGGTTTAAAAACATTAAAGAGCAATGAGTTATCCCAAAAAATAATAATAGTTTTTAAAGAAAACTGGAAACTTGACTGAATATTGATAAAAACGTAATAATTATTCATGCGGTAAATAAAGTTAAGTCAATATTCAGGACATGCATAATTGAAACTTTGCATAATGCAAATTATATGGGTTTCGAAGCCTCGTTATTACTTCTCTTATCGTTAAATATTTTATTTTCTTACGGCTGTGACGAAAATTAAAAAACACTTGGAATTTGAATTAGGGATTCAGTATATCTTGAAATATCGTTTCAAGTCGGATTGAATCACTACATATTCTATGCGAGACTATTTTAAAACTTGATGCCATGTGCTATGATTCGATGGCAAAATACTGAGCTTTAATTTTATCTTTGCTCAGACTACTTTTTTCTTTTTCTATTTATGAGATCACCGCTCTCACTACCGCGATTGAAACCGTTACAATCAAAATCTTTGCCAAGATTTAACTTGGACAAAGCAGTCTAGGTCAGTGATCACTAAAGATTCAAAATTTAGCATGTTTACAATGATTCCAGGGAGTGAAATACGTCATCAGTGTTTTTCCATATTAAAAGGAATAACCTCGTCCCTCCCCGTATATCATTAACAATTAATGGGAAAGAAATTTCTGTTCGTCAACAAATTATTCCAACCTGAATTTCTTTCCTGAATACTTTTGTTTGATATCGTAACGTTTACTTGAAGTCTTTATTACTATTCATATTTTTTAGACACGAAGACCTTCAGTCACTTACTACTATTATGAAACCTAAATATTCATGCGTGGGAAAATACCTTTCCCCATTTCCTCTAGCCACTTTCCTCAACTTTGCGTGTTGAACCTAGAATCAATATCTATCAAGATTAAATTTTTCCTCGACTTTTCTTTCTCTAAATTGCTTAAAAAATTAAATAGAGCAATAGTTGAAATAAATAGGAACACATTTTAAACGATTTTCAAAATAAAAAAGTGTGGAAATTCGAAGCCTGGTATTAAGAACATACATGTCTCGTTAAAGTTAAGTTAAATACTGGTTTAATACCACTTTCGTTTCTGCTAATCGGAACTCTATGAGCTACTAACCTAAGTGCGTATCAGCGGGATTTTTTAAGGGAAAGTTATATACCGTGACATTAATTCTTGCAAGCGTCGCTGTGTCGAGACACTCATTTAAGAATTACACAATTGCAGAATAAACTGGAGAGCCTTCTTGCTTAGTTAACAATCCGTCACATTTTCATGGGATTTTAAGTTGCACACAATATATTCTACCTGGCGATTGGCCTTCATCAAGAATTCATTGAGATATCCGGGTATATACTATCACAATTAGGACCTTTATTTGTTCGGTCTTATTCCAAGATTTCAATAAGGCTACCATTTTCAATTTACAATTTCC
>UCOH01012679.1:0-36745 GCA_900474275.1 Synergus japonicus
GCCGTGACCGTTGTTACCGCGTCAGTGACGGTAAATTTTTCTTTTACGTAAAAATTTACCGTACTTGGTAATTTTTTGGTAATTGTGGTAATTCTCTAAATATAAATTGTTTTTTCAAACAAACAATTAAACTTGAGAAATTATTAATATTAAGTACCCAAATAACATAATTTCCACAGTCATAAAATTGAAATTTATGTATAAATATCTCAAAAATGTGATAAATTCGGAAGAAAGCAGACGATATTCGACAATAACAGTGATACCAACACCAGCCAATACTGCCAACATAGTCTATGCTGGTTTGCTGCCGACGATTTTAAAATATGAGGTTATGTTGCATTGCAAAAAGTAATAAAGTTTAGTCTTTTATATTTAAAAATTATTTTGTAAACATTTTTTGCTTATTACAGCTAACTTGTTTCTATAAAATGTATATCATCACGTTATTTAAAAAAAATGTTCGTTAACAATAGTGCAAATATCGAATTACCACTTTTACCAAATAATTACCGAGTTACGGTAAGAAATTACCAGTGACCAGAAAATTACGGTCACGGCACATCACTAGTTGTAAACTTTACATACATGAAACTTTCGTTCAATGAAAAGTTTCGTGAAACTTTGGGGGTCTCCTGACACATTTCAACGTTTCAAAGATGGCGGCAGGAAAATTCAAATTGAATTTATTAAAATGAAAATCAATACTCCCATGTCGGCGTAAAACGTCGGTGTAAAGGCCAAAATACACGCTCTGCGATGTGTCAAAACGTTTCGGCGTTTGACGACACCCTGTTCACACGAGCGCATATTATCCACTCGGAAAATGGAAATTGGAAGAAAAACTTTTTTAATGGCGGTAACTTTGAAATTACGAATAAAAACTGAAATAAATGATAATGTTAATATGAATAAATTGTTATTAAAAATAGGTTTCTAGATTATGTAGAAAATATAGAAGAAAATTGGATTGCAAGATTAATTATTTATAGTTTATTTATCTCTATAAAGTAATTCAAAGCATCTTCGCGTTCTGTGTTTATGGTTATGACCTTATGTCTGTTGTGTTTAGATCATTGTTGATGGTTTTAAGTGAGAAAAATAAAATATCTTGGTGAGTAACAAATAATTGTTATTATAAGATAAAGATAGTATGAAATATTAAACCAATTGAGTATATTGTGTTACATTATCAACACAGTTCAGTTTAAACATAACCTCAAATGCTTGATTTGAAACCTCGGAGGAATAGTAAAGAGATCGAACTCGCTATTCAGAAATGTCAATAGAAACTGCACTTTAAGTACCAGTCTTCTTGTAAGGCACGGAGGCAGATTGTTCGCACATGCGCGATACAAATCTACCCGTCTCCTCTTCTCTCGTGAATTTGTGCGAGTGAGTGGTCCGAGCTCTTCGAACTCTGCGTGTTGCTTTTAAAAGTAAGGTTATATATGTATATGTCAAGTCAAAAAGTTCGCGAGTGCAATGAAAAATATGTTGTTGTCGACTAGTGAATAAATAAATAGAAGCTTCATAACGATGACGTGCTGTGTTCCCAACTGCAATACATCCTATAAGAACAAAAATTCCAAAGACCTTAGACTGTTTACGCCCGATTCGGTAAGAGTCTTTCAGCCGGTGTCAGAATAAATTTATATTTAAGTATGTTTTGTAAGAAATATAAATGCTCTTAGAAAATCAATAATTATTTTTTCATAAAAATTGCTGTTATTTATTTAAATTTGATATTTTCCGATCATTCGGTACATTAAGAGCGTTTAAAAAATGACGTGAGAATAATACATATAGCTCAATATTATAATAACAATATAACCTCACTTTTAAAAGCAACACGCAGAGTTCGAAGAGCTCGGACCACTCACTCGCACAAATTCACGAGAGAAGAGGTGACGGGTAGATTTGTACCGCGCATGTGCGAACAATCTGCCTCCGTGCCTTACAAGAAGACTGGTACTTAAAGTGCAGTTTCTATTGACATTTCTGAACACTTCCCAATCAGGGTTGCAGACGTAATATACCTTAGGTAAATTACATGAGGTTTTTGACGAAATTTACGTTCCTAGTTTTTTTACATGTAATTTACGTTTTCAAGATGTCGACTGCGCTTCATATTTAGAAAGTAAACATAACCTAATTCTTGAATAATTGAGGTTATGTTATGCTCTTTTTCCCCCACCCTCATTTTAAATCCTTCATTTTATACATTTATTACATTTTTTACGTATAATACGTAAAATACATATAAAAGTCTGAGTTACGCGTTACCGTGCAACCCTATTCCCAATGCATTGTTCGATCTCCTTCTATTCCTCCGTGAATCTAGCGAGTTTTCATTTTTCAGGTTCTATCTGCGACCTATACTCTACGATTGCTTAGTATTAAGAATTGTAATTATTAATTATATAATTAATTAATTATTATAAATTAATTATTAATCATATCATTAATATTAATTAATTATTAATTATTATAAAAATATAACTGAGACAGTATCAAAATATGTTTTTATTTTAAGTTCAAAAGTAACATTGAAAATGAGTACAGTATTTATGTACATATTCACGATTCTTGACAAATATATTAATATTATTACATTATGTGACATTATCTATATTATAAATGAATGTATGATACAGAAAATAAATAAATATACATTTATTTACAAATATATCCGGTGTTGCTATGTTGTTACCACTGAATGAAAATTTATATACATTTTTTAAATTTTATTTCGTATTTCATATTATTTAACCCTATTTCATGGTAATTAAAAAAACTCTGGATACAATACTTAATACCAAAATTGTATAAAACCAAAAGAACGGTCTTAAAAAACTTTTTACGACAAATCAGGTAGCTTATATATACTATATATATGTGCATAGAAAACTTGATCATAGCCGACGCAATTCTAGTCTACTTTCCTTTTCTGGCTAACAAAAACACGTGAGCTACCTCTCTTTCTATCTTATGGAGTTAAAGATAGGTCAAATCGACATTGCAACTTTTCACTGAACCTGAGTCCCGCTACTGTATTTTGGAAAGAAGAATTTAAGTAGTGCACGTCATTATAACTATTACTACACTATTAGAACTTTTGAAAGATTTACGAAGTATTTAATTACTTCTCGTATTTAAATATAAGTAATTAATTACTTAATTAATTACATTTAAATGTGACGAAATTTTTTACACGTCTTTTATTTTCAGCATCATCTACATTTTAATGTGTTCTTTTCTTTTTTCTGTCTATTTGGGGTGTGTCGATAGATTCCCATTTCAAGCTACGCGAAATTCTAGATATGAGCAGCTTCCGAAGTAAGAAAAATCTGTGTTGTTTACATTCGTCATTATACCATTCAGGATACACTTTCTTAGTTTCTTTCACTATAAACTCTGGCAATTGTTGGACTAATCCATATTTTGTTCGAAATGATGAATAGTTTTTATGCTATAAATTTAAACTAAATTCACAGATTTTTGTGTATTCTTGAGAAGCTGCTACTAAATTTCCCATTGAGAATTCATCGCTTGTATTTGCAAAAGTAGGGTAAGCTTTATAAAATTGAAGAATTTGATTTTGAAATAGCACATCATTATTATTACCTAAAATTATCTTACATCTATCGCAGTTGGCAAGCTAGAACGATCCTTAGAAACTTCATGAAACAGAACATTGGACTTATACCTACATATTTTCACATAAATGTTAATCTAATTGAGTTTTAATAAAACTACTATAGCTTAATTTTTATAATAATTTTCATTACATAATAAAAATGATTTTGTTTCTAAAAATATTTCAACTTTGTACATTAATTAAGTAAAATGTTCAAAAATAGAGTCTGGCACAATTTCGGTTTCAGTTTCCGACTGGTTCTTGATAACACGAAAATGTTTTTTTCAAAAATAAAATTTTTAAAACCTTCATTTTGCATCTTTTTTTTTGGTTAGACAAAAAGTTTTAGCTTTCTAAAAAGGACTTTTTCAGAGAAATGGTTTGTAATTCAATTTTCACTTCAACTAGTGCTCTATCGAGTAGTTTTTGTCCTTCGAGTGTTTTTGAAATTTTTTTTTTTTCATTAAGCCTGTTGCAGCATTTCACGAAAACATGTAAACAAACACAGAAAAATAGCAAAATCTGTGGAATGCCTTAAA
Source organism: Synergus japonicus (assembly GCA_900474275.1). Classification (NCBI taxonomy): domain Eukaryota; kingdom Metazoa; phylum Arthropoda; class Insecta; order Hymenoptera; family Cynipidae; genus Synergus; species Synergus japonicus. The sequence goes on from UCOH01012679.1 coordinate 4,180, forward strand.
ATCCGCCATTGTGTCCACATCTTACCAATACGCGGTGTTTGAGGTCGCAAAAATGATGTGTTTGAAGTGTCGTTTTTTTTATCGACAATCTTTTGGTTGTACGACAGGGGCTATCTGCTTATTTTCTGCAAAAAGAAATTTGATTGGCTAAAAAGTGAATTTTTACAAGTGATGTGACGCGGGTTGAGGGGTGCGGGTAAACAGTACTTACATTTTGCCAAGTCCCTGTCCGAGCAAAAAAGACACAAATCTTCACTCCAAGGGTGCTTTACTCACTCAGAAAAATTTTCCGAATATCGCTATGCACTTCAAAGTCCGAGCACTTACGAAAATCGTGTAAAAAAAGAAGTTTGAGAAATCGCGTACTACACATGTGCTAGTTACTTGAATATAGTTACTGGACCCTGCGAAACAGCTGACAGGTCTACTAACTATATTCAAGTAACTAGCACATGTGTAGTACGCGATTTCTCAAACTTCTTTTTTTACACGATTTTCGTAAGTGCTCGTACTTTGAAGTGCATAGCGATATTCGGAAAATTTTTCTGAGTGAGTAAAGCACCCTTGGAGTGAAGATTTGTGTCTTTTTTGCTCGGACAGGGACTTGGCAAAATGTAAGTACTGTTTACCCGCACCCCTCAACCCGCGTCTCCTCACTTGTAAAAATTCACTTTTTAGCCAATCAAATTTCTTTTTGCAGAAAATAAGCAGATAGCCCCTGTCGTACAACCAAAAGATTGTCGATAAAAAAAACGACACTTCAAACACATCATTTTTGCGACCTTAAACACCGCGTATTGGCAAGATGTGGACACAATGGCGGATTTGTGTAAAGTCTACATTCATTTTTAGTGGTTTGAAAATGCTCCAACACCGTTAAAATAATTTAAAAAATCTTTGCTAGAAGCTATAGAAACGTAGAGCGAAGACTTTCTCTACGCTCGAACTTCAAAATGATGAGCAGATACACTCAACGGTCTGCAAAAAACCAGGCTAGAGGAAACAGGAATTAGGAAAAAGGAACTTTCGTTTACAATTCCATTCATGTAGCGGGTGCCGACTACCGATGCATGAGGGTATCCATCAGATACACAACGCACACATTTGACCCTTACTACTAACACAGCCAAGCACATCATCTATATCCGTGAGGTACTGACAAAATGGAACAGCGCCATCACGCTGTTGGCAACACAACTAAACCCATCCCCTGACGTCTCGCTCCCCGCGGCCATGTTTTAAGTTTGTAGGGCATTGTCGCCTCTATACCTATCTTCCCTCTACGCTTAAAGTGCAGTTTCTATTGACATTTCTGAATAGCGAGTTCGATCTCCTTACTATTCCTCCGTGAGAAAAACGTATTGTCGGAAAAATTATATATATATATATATGTTGAAACACTAACTCGACTTGTAGAGCCACCTACAGCTAGGTGGCGAGTTTAATCTGTTGTCGCATCTAGGAACTAATATCTTTGCTGTGATCACTGAATTACAGCGCTCCTTCTGGCAGAAAGAGAGAGAATTACTCTACAAAAAAGTACAGCTGCTAACCTAAAACGGCGCTGCAGTCACCGTATCATATATGACAAACATAACCTCAAAATATATACCATAGAGGGGGAATCAGCCCTATCCGACTGAAAAAGAAAATAACGTTCCCTAGTGATTATAATTTCTATGTGCGAAATTTTCTCACTAGGGCGGCGCTGCGCGCAACACGCTTTAAAAATGTATTGTACTAATGGGAAAATATTCAAAAACAATTAGTTTTTGAACAAAATGAGGTTAGAAAATGTTTCTCAAATGATTGTACGATATAAAATACACATTGTCCATCAATCAAATAATATGAAATTGAAAAATAACACATGAAGTTCCAATTATAAAAAGATCATTAGTAACGTAATGCTTTGTCCTTATTGGTCAGATGAAAGTGATGACGCGTCGTATACCGAAAATGGCGCGTGACGTGGGAAATTTTAAATAAATATTTTAGTTTAAACATCAATAGTAATTAGTTTGGAATAAAATATAATTATAAATAATTATTATAAAATAAATATGTACTTTTTTTTATTAAATATGTATTTTTAGTTATATCTGAAAATATTCAAATATGTACTATCAAATTTATTGTATAATTATTATTTCATAACTTTTGTTACTTTTTCAAACTTTTATTAAACAATGTTTTTCTTTTTACATGAAGAAACACATAAAGTTTAACAAAATATTTGTTATTTCATTCGTATAAATTTGGGAAAAACAAAAACAAATAAATGAAAAATTATTCTATTTAGGAGCTAAAGTATTTTCATATTTTTAAAAATAAATTTAGCTTTATGTGTGAACATAACAAATATTTTGTTAAGAGTATCAAGAAAGTCTTACTGTGTTATCCACTGTATATATTCTACGTAAATTCATGTGTTATTTTTCAATTTCATATTATTTGATTGATGGATAATGTGTATTTTATATCGTACAATCACTTGAGAAACATTTTCTGACCTCATTTTGTTCAAAAATCTAATTATTTTAAGTTTTTGAATATTTTTCCATTAGTACAATACATTTTTAAAGTGCGTTCCGCGCAGCGCCAGCCTAGGGAGAAAATTTCGCACATAGAAACTATAATCACCAAGAGTCGCATTCAGATTTCCCACTCGGGTGCACCTCGGGCACTGCGTCCTTTTCTAACATATTGAAATTTCGACTTGTAAGAAAAGGACGCAGTACCCAAGGTGCACCCGGGTGGGAAATATGACCGCGCCAAAGGAAGCAAGATCTATGTTTTAAGGTCATATCATATCTCTGCAAAAATTTTGCTTACGCAAAATTTGGCGCTGCCATGATGCAAGCGGAACAACTTCTTGGCGGGAACTTTTGAATTATAATTTTGTTTTCTTTAATATAAAATATAAAAATTGCATTGGAAAATTTTGATTTAAGTAATATAGTAATTTTTATATTTTAATGCAATTTTTATATTTTATAATAAAGAAAACAAAATTATAATTCAAAAATTCCCGTCAAGAAGTTGTTCCACTAGCATCATGGCGGCGCAAAATGCAAATCGCAAAACGAAGAGCCAATGACAGAGAATCTTTGAGAAGACAGAATTCTAAAAGTGTTCTACAATTGGCTGTTCGTTTTACGCTTTGCATTTTGCGCCTGTATGGGATTCCACCCTTAAGATATGGGAGTCGGATAGGACCATCGACATATAGAAATGGACTGCGGGACGCTGTAGGACAGAGAAGTTGCAAAGGGATGTATGTTTGTCCCTTTCTCGCCGAAGCTAATTGGTTGAGCTCCACCAAGCTCCACCCATCGAAAATGCTCTGAACCAATTAGCTTTGGCAAGAAAGGGACAAACATACACCCCTTTGCAACTTCTCTCTCTGACGCACTAGCACGCGCTTTCTACAGCGTCCGGCAGTCCATTTCTATATGTCGATGGATAGGGCTGGGGGGAATATCACGTGACAAGAAAAAATCAACGCGTATGACGAAAATGTAGAAAACTTTCATAATTTCTATAAACCCGTCATAATACTTGGAGGTGGATTTGTCCTATCCCCACTCCCAGAGATACTACTCCTTACCATTCCTTCGTTAAAATAACCCGGTTGCACAGAAAAAAAATAATAATGACGGATAAAATTTCAAATGGAATCTGACGAAATATTATTTAAAAATACATATGCTCTTTTTCGTAAAATCCCCCACCTTAAAGGGGCCTCGTCGTTAATTTAAGCACCGGGCCCCGAAGGGTCTTGACCCGCCCATGTCCGTTTGGAACAAGCGTCAGAGCGTCAGAGGTGAGAGGCTGTGTGAGGACGTTTTCTGTTTTCTTTTCTCCTTGTGTGTACATAAAAAAAGTGAAAAAAGTGACGTTTTGGAGTCCAGGATTCTTTATGGAGTAAATATTTTTCTCGAATCTAATTCTCTTTAATCAAGATTCTATTGTCCAGTATTTATTTAATGGCTGGTAGCCTCAATATACCTTTTTCTTTCTAGTGCGTTTCAAACTCCAATGCTGTGACCCTTTTAGAGTGTAACTCACATCCTCGTTACAAAACAAAGATTTTACGTTGATGTAGTGACAAGAAACACGAATTCAATATGTTCTGGACGACTTCATACGTGTCATCTCCTCAGGTCGAGGCTGTTCTAAACAAAAAGGTAAGATCTTACTTTATTTCTATTCTTAACCCAACTTAGCTCAATTGAAAAATGCAAATAATCATTAAATTATTAATGAGCATTCATTTTATGTAGTGACTAGATATTTAAAATTTCTAAGGCAAAGAAATTGGTCTGGTCATTTTTAAAGTATTTGCATTTTAGATAAAGGGTTGATTTTATGGAAAACTTTTCGAATTGTGCATGAATCATTAAATTATTAATATGTATAAAGGTCTTTCTTTTCATGACATGACACAGGAGAAGATATTTCCGAGCACCAAGACAAATGTTTTATTTTTAATGATAATTTAATCTCCTAACAAGCATTTTTAGGCCTAGAATTTGTTAATTGGTAAATTTTCATTTTCTGTAGAGACTAGATATTTAAAATTTTTAAGGCACAAAAATATTGGTCTAGTCATTTACAAAATATTTGCATTTTAGTTGATTTTAGAGGAAACTTTTCGAATTGTGTATGAAAAATAAAGTTATTTGAAAATTTTCAATGTAATTAGATAACTAGTGGCTTAATTTTATGTTTTACATATTGGAATTTGATCTGTTATGTTTATCCAATTCTATGTTTTACAGGATTTTACTTTATACGAATTAATGGACATAGATGATGTCATACAAGAATGCAAGAGTCAAAACAAAAAGCTTCTTGATTTGTAAGTGTACGCTCCTTTAAAAAATTCTTTTAATCTTTTTCAAGGAGTAATTTCGCTATTGCAATAATTTATGTACATCCACTGCATAATTTATCAATTGTTAAAGCTTAAAAATATTTTTAGTTTTACTTACAGATAATATAATTCTTTTTTGCAGTATAACCCGACCGGAGGTAATGAAAGAATTGGTAACACTAACGACCAAGGAACCTCCAAGCGATTTAGAGGAACGTATACGTTATAAATATCCAAACATTGCTTGTGAACTCCTTACATGTGATTTGCCAACAATTAATGAAAAATTATCAGGTAAGTAATTACATTTGCAAAGAATCCTTCTAGTTTAGATTGTAGAGAAATTTATACATGCTTTTAACTCACTTAAAATGTTTAATATATATTATATTAAGAAAATGTAATAAAACAAATGTTAAAATAATTTTGAATTGATTTCCCAATTCCAGGTGATGAAGTGCTCTTGTCGAAACTGTATTCCTTTATAGATACGGATGAGCCGCTGAATCCATTACTAGCATCATTTTTCAGCAGAACAATTGGTGTTTTAGTAGCCCGAACAAGCGATCAGGTAATTAAGTAATGACTCTTCCATAAATTTAAATAATTGATACTTAATGAGTAATTTTTGTCTCTTATTTTTTTCTGAAAATACCCTTGACGCTTTCCTGAATTTCCATTGGCTGTTACAGAATTGGTATTCCTATCAGTTTACGTGTTTGCAAGTCTTAGAATTCTTAAAAAGTCGCCAACGATGTGTAGAGCTACTTTTGCGTCATCTAGAGACATCGGCAATTATGGATTTAATTTTGAAACTCGTCTCCCAGGTGGAAGGAAGTGGCATGAGAAACAGTATATTAACTGTAGGTTATTGGTTGCTTTTCTTTTTTTCTTATCATCAATAAGAATGTATTTAATAGAGTTAATTCATTAGAAAAATGTATTTTTCAGTGGCTAGACTGTCAAGATCTAGTACAGCAGTTGATCAAACTTCTTTCCCCGGAAGCAGGATCGTCAAAGCATGGAAATGCTTCGCAACTACTCTGCGATATGATTACTGAAGGAAGGGAGTACAAAATTAATTTAACCGAACGTCCCGAAGCTGATCCTATTCTATATAGATTAGAATCGTATGTATTTGCTACTCAAATTAAAATCTTTTTTTAACTGTTCTTTATTCGTTATATAAAATTCAATTTCATGTCAATTCACTCTACAGGGTAGAGACGATAACACAGATCTTGGAAACAATTTTAACTGGAGAAAAGGTAGAGAGCAGTATCGTTGGTGGAATTCAAGTACTTCTCACGCTTTTCACTCAGAAAAACAAATGGTATATATAAAACGATGTTTTATATAAAAAATTTTTTAGAGTTTTAATGACGTGTTTCTTAATTTTGAGTTTTTATTTTTTCCAGTGTTTCCTCTGATGCCGATCGTGGGTCTGGTTCTTCTGATGACCTCATTAACAATGAGCAGTGCCTGAAAATTTCTAATGCCACGATACCCTTCTTGGAACAGCTCAATAAACTTTTGTTGGAACCTCCTCAGGTATGTTACAGTAGTCTGGCACTTCGTGTTAAATTGAGGCACCGGATTGCAGAACTGCCTCTACGCTCGACCCGATTGAGCCCAGTAGGCCGGAGAGAGGGGATGATGCATTAAACGCCACTGAACGCGGCAATCGAGGAAAAGAATCAATTTACAACGCAACAATCAAGTTGATTTTTGTGTAGAAATATTCTTTAATTTTGTGCGGTTCTCACAGATATAGTCGTTGAGTAAGTTATATAAATTATATGGACAATTTCACCAAACGACTATATCTGTGAGAAGTGCTCAAACTTGGAGAATATTTCTACGCAAAAATCAACTCGTTCTAAATTGATTCTTTTTCTTGATAGTCGCGTTCAGTGGTGTTTAGTGAATCATCCCCTCTCTCTGGCCTACTGGCCTCAGTCGGGTCGAGCGTAGAGGCCGTTCTGCAATCCGGTACCTCAATTAATAAAGATAGATTTTCTTTGGTTTACACACTGCTAATTCACAGAAACCACCGGTGACAACAACTGTGGGTGTGCTAGATATTCCATTTGGGAATACTCGTCTTTACGTAATAAAATTATTCGCAACCTTGTTAGCTACTGAGAATGCTACGATAAATGAGAAACTAGTGGATTTAGGAACATTCAAAATTCTTTTGGTAATTATTTAGTTCCTTTCTTTCCTTTAATATCTATTTTTTTAAATGATTCCTATACATTTTTATTTTATTTTATTTTCCAGGATCTCTTTTTTAAATACTCGTGGAATAATTTTCTGCATACACAAGTACAACAAATTTTCCAACTGGCGATCGATTGTAATTGTCCCGAGACCAATGAGCTTATATATGAAAATGTGAGTTATTGGTCAAGCATTGAAAGCGGAAAATTAACATTATCTATTCATAACTAATGTTATTTCAATGAAAAAATGTTTTTTTCTTTTAGATATTTGTAAAGTGCAAGCTAATAGAACGAATCGTCGAAGGCTGGGAAGAAAATGATAAGCGAAAGTGAGTTTGAAGTTCACTTTTCAAAAGTCTGACATTTTCATTAATATATGAAAAATTTTTAATTTTCGTGTCTTTTCAGAAAAGAAAAATCCGGTGTCAGACAAGCTTATATGGGTCACTTAATCGACATTGCAAATAATCTTTTTACCCAGTGCGAAAAGAATAATGTTTTGAACAGTTTTGTAAAGGCAAATTTGCCTGAAGAAACTCTTGCCAAGTGGGGAAAATTTGTATCCACGGAGTTGGAGGATATAAATAAAACTCAGCGTATAATGCTGGCAAGTTTTTATTTTTCTTCTATAAAACGTAAACTTTCAAATTTATAGAAAAGCTTTTTAACACACGGATTTTTTTTATTGTTTTAGGGTGGACCAGCTGAGATTTACATGAGGGACTCTGGCGAAAACTCTGATGTATATCATTATTCTCAAGAAGTTTATGCACAACAGGTTTGTATTTGTCATTGCTAGTTAGTTAATTTTTCATATGAAAAGTTAAAAAAAGAATTCGTTTGGAACAGATGTTATAAATAAGAGAATATTTTACATCTTAGGTATATTCTAATTATCAGGGACAGCAACTGGAATCTCAGTTCGCATCGTACTCTGCTCACGATGAAAAATTCATTGATGGAGATGAAGCTTTACAGTGAGTAATATAACAAAAAGCAAAATTAGTCTTTTTGAAATAAATTGGTTTGCTAAATTTCATTTCTTTATAGCAGCAATAACGTCGGTCAACTGGGAACGATAGACTTTATTCTTAACGAGGACTTGGACAAAGCAGAGGACTTGTTCAGTAATGTAAGAAACAAATTTAAGGGCGTTGGATAATGGGAACTTAGAAAATTTTTTGAGTGCCCCCAATAATAAAGACGGCCCTGCCTCCGTATTTAATTTAAAGAGTAGATTTCGGGATAAATAAAAGAAACTCACCAAGTATTTAAGGTCTGAGGAAATCCTAGAGTCTACAAATATTCATTTTCTGAAACGGAGAAATGCATACCGAGCAGACAAATCGCGGGAAGGGATGACGATTTTCAAAGTCATTCCACTTTTCACTATTTTATAGACACAACACCGTCACTAAATAAAAAAAACGTTCTGCACAGAGTCCTTCCACAATATAAACTTTCAAACTCTGAAAGAAACTTTGCGGAACTTTACGACCTAAAAATTTGTTGCGTCAGGAACTTTTTTGATATCACTTGACATGTCAGAAATGTGACAAAGATGGAGGCCAACCAATCAACCATCTGAAATTCATCATTTTAGTTCCGAAAATACCCGTTTGTACTGTTTGAGCGTAAGTGATGCATTCAAGGATGGTTGGCCTCCATCTTTGTCATATTTCTGACATGTCAAGTGATATCAAAAAAGTTCCTGACGCGACAAATTTTTATGTCGCAAAGTTCCGCAAAGTTTCTTTCAGAGTTTGAAAGTTTATATTGTGGAAGTATAGTTCTTAAATTCTCGAGAACTTAAATCCAGGTTATATGACCGAGAATATGACAGAATTTATGAGAATTTAAGAATATATGATTTTTAGAAAAATTGTTATTGTTTACATTATTTACATGGTTAAATTTTAGTCATTTATTAGCTAAGGCATATTTATGAATGTAAAATATGCAAAACAACAGCTTACTAGTTAACTAAAGCCACAAAATTTATCTTATAATAAACGTCACTTTATAGGTTATGTTAGACTCTAACATAACCTATGCTTTGCATACATTTGTGACAGTTTTTTCATTTACAACTTGTGTAAAGCTCATTAAGAAGTAATAGAAGTACAAGAAAACAGTTTACTACACTTTATCGGTTAATTCATCAATAATTATCTCCCTTGTTATAAAAATCTCTAAAATTACAAGTTCTCATAAATTCGTAGAGAATTTAAGTCTCGCATATATTCTCATTCTTGTTACCGTTCTCGGAGTAATATAACCGACTAAGAACTCTATGTGGAAAGACTCTGTGCAGAACGTTTTTTTTATTTAGTGACGGTGTTGTGTCTATAAAATAGTGAAAAGTGAAGTGACTTTGAAAATCGTCATCTCTTTCCGCGATTTGACTGCTCGGTATGCATTTTTCCGTTTCAGAAAATGAATATTTCTAGTCAAAATATTCAGTTTCTCAAGAAAAACGCGATGCATTTTTTATAAGATGCACTCTAGGATTTCGTCAGACCTGAAATACTTGGTGAGTTTCTTTTATTTATCCCGAAATCTACTCTTTAAATTAAATACGGAGGCAGGGCCGTCTTTATTATTAGGGGCACTCAAAAATTTTTCTAAGTTCCCATTATCCAACGCCTTTAATAATAATCAGAAGTGCAAGAATAAATTAATGTGTCCAACACCCGCAAGGGCAATGCGACCTCGAAGGCTCGTCTCGAGAGGGAGAAGTTGTCGATTTCTGAAATGATGACGTCAGAGTGGTCGAAGTGAGTACTTTTCTGTAGGATATCGAAATTCAGATCTCGAATTTTACACATGAAATTTTTCTCATACGAACAATAATTTCAGAGTGTATGGCTTTTTTGAAACTGTGATGCAAAGTAAACAGAGTGTCAAACGGTTGTAAAAAATCGTCCAATGCCAAAAAATGGAAGCATCTTCCATTTTATAATGATGAATAGATGGCGCAACGAATATTCCTTCTACGATGATAAAATTAAACAGAGAAAAGAGAATATTTATTTATATTATTATTCTTCAACGGAAATGGATATTTAAAAATAAAAATCATCAAATATTGGTAAAATCTTATTAGTTTGGGTATCTTGAGGTTATGTTTGTCATCTTTCAACGGAATTGGATATTTTAAAATAACAATCATCAAATATTGATCACTACTAACCAGAAAGAGTATTTAGAGGTTATGTTTGTGTTTTCTCAACAGAAATTAATATTTTTACGTAAAAATCATCCAATTTTCATGAGGACTAACTAATCTCAATTATTTCAGGTTATGTTTATGTTTTCTCAACGGAAATGGCTATTTCTCTAGAAAAACATCAAATATTTATGAAGTTCACCTAATTTAATATATTTCAGGGTAAAAAAATATGATGGTTTTTAAATAGGATGAGTTTTATTTAAAAATATCCATCTCCGTTGAGAAAACACAAACATAAACTAAAATAGTTGAGATTAGTTAGTCTTCGTCAAAATTTGATGATTTTTACGTAAAAATATCCATTTCCTTTGAGAAAACACAAACATAACCTCAAATAGTTGAGATTAGTTAGTCCTCATAAAAATTGGATCATTTTTAACTGAAAAATATACACTTCCAATGAGAAAACAAAAACATCACCTTAAATAATTGAGATTAGTTACTCCTCATCAAAATTGGATAACTTTTATATAAAAATATCCATTTCCAGTGAGAAACCCCAAAATTAACCTCAAACAATTGGGATTAGTTAGTCCTCATAAAAATTTGATTTTTAAAGAAAAATTTCCATTTCCGTTGAGAAACCTCAAAAATAACCTGAAATAGTTGAGATTAGTTCGTCCCACGAAGTAGTATAAGGAGAGCCGACTCTATCTGCGATTACGGAAAATTCTACTAGCATTTTTCCGAACACACTTTCTATAAGATTTTGTCAGAAATCGGCCCAGTAACGGATTGTAGCTCCTCTTGTGACAAATTTTCGTAACGTGTGATCCATATGTAGAGTTCGAAAATTCTCGGTAATTTATTTTTTGTCCTTCTCTTTCCTATAGCGCCATCTTTGTCCAGAAAAAGACGTCGCTATAGGAAGGAGAAGGACAAACAATAAATTACCGAGAATTTTCGAACTCTATCCATATGGTTGTATTTGTAAACACGTGGTTTCTAGTTTTCCCACGAGGCGCTACAATCCGTTACTGGATCGATCTCGACAAAATGCTATAGGAAGTGTGTTCGGAAAACTACTAGCAGTTCGTACATTAAAGTCGGGTTTTCTTATACTAATTCGTGGTTCGTCATCATAACAATTCGCTGATTTTTACGTAAAAATATCCATTTCCGTTGAGAAAACACAAAAATAACATCAAAAATATAAATAAATATTTCGAACTAGTTAGCCTTTATCATCGCCTAATGATTTTTTTACACAAATATCTATTTTCTTTGAAAAATTTAAGTTAAATTAAATTCCGTATTTATGTAGGGATAAAGCATGTTACCTACGGATATAGCGTTAAGCCATCTATATCTTTTCTCTTCTATGTTTCGTCCCAGGTCCGTTCATTGGGCTTATCAGTAAGGCAGCTTGAACGGACCTTGCCTTAGACACAAGGAAGAAAATTTTTTCAGATGCCGGGAATCGAACCCGGGCCGTCTAGCTTCTCAGCGTCGAACACTGACGCTGAGCCATGCTGTATATACGAAGGTAATGGACAGAGGAACATAGCCATTCTACAGGCTGGTTAGTCTCCACATTTATCTTTCCTCAGCGCCATCTGTATGTTATCTTTGTAAAAATCCGTCATAATTATAGGCAGTTATCAGTTTTGCACTATCTGTTTACCTCTCTTACAAATTCTCTCTCCAGACCAGTCTGAATATAACTGCCCGTTGGTGAATGCACGTTTTGGAAAAAGCAAGTTTTGGGAAATCGATACCCTACCGTACTTTTCCCACTAGTGGGAAAAGTACTCACTTCCACCACTGTGACGTCATCATTTGAGAAATCGATAACTTCCCCCTCTCGAGACGACCTCCTAAACCGCATGTCACTCGCGGTTATGTTAGACAAAGTTTTATGTGCAACGTGTGTACACGATGGCGATTCCACTCGTGTGATTGCTGCACTCGCTGCTCTTGCGCGGCAAACTTCACACTTGTGGAATCGCCAACTTCGTCCACTCGTTACACAATCTACTATTTCTTAATAATTTTTGTTTCGAACGATTACAGGTTTGCTTTCAGAAACGAAAATCTCTCGGAGAGATAAATTGGGGAGGTGAAAGTGAATTCAGCTTTCAGACTGAAATAAATAAGGAGGATGAATTTTCCAGTAAGAAAAGTCACGATTCCAGTTCTTCGGAAGAAGAGGAAGAAGATCCTTGTGACATGGAAATTGATCTGAACGACGACAAGTGTAAGATAAAATAGGAAAACTAGTCAAAGGAAAGATTTTTTTCAATTTCGAACTTCAAACTGCATTCTTTTTTTCTTTTAGTCAGCAGTAATATCGTTTTACCAGTTGTTAGTCCTTGGGATATCACCATTGATGAACCGGTGGAGCAAACTGGCTGGGCCAATTTTGATAATTTTGAGTCGACGTTGAATATCGAGAGCAATGCAGATCCTAAACCCTTCAAGGCAACCTTCAGCGATGTGCTTAAAAGATCAGCGCCAATTAATGCGGATAAATTGTCACTAGACCTTAGCACAATCACATCTACCAATTCTAACGAACCAGATGGCAGTGGAGATAAACCAACGATAAAATCAGCTGAAGCTAGTTTAGCCCCGTTGGTGAAAACGAGTTTCACTGAAAAGACAAACATAACTTGCGTAGATGCTATAAATCCGGATAGCAACGCTAATCCTATCACAATCAACGGGTAAAAATTTTGAGTTAATTGACTTGATAATCCTATCTTAAAAAAGTGATGTTAACAATACATCGCACACATTGTTGTCGAAAATCTGATTGGTTTAGAGTCTGAGTGAATTGTGTGAATGTATCGAATTTAAAACCAACCTTCAGACTATTTTCGTTTAAAAAAATTGAAGATTATTATGGCAGAGAATAAGAATTTCACAAAATTTATTGAAATTTTAGAAATATTAAAGGATTTTACGGAATTTTACGAAATTTATTTTTATTTTCAGAAATTTTAAGGGATTGTACCAGTTATTGGTGTTTTATAGAATCTAAAGAAATTTAAAGAATCTAAAAATCTAATAAAGAGTTTTCATTGGATTTTCAGATATTTTTAAAATTAGACTAGGAATGTATGAATGTATCGAATGTGTGATTGTATCGAATTTGAAAACAACCTTCAGACTATTTTCGTTTTCAAAAAGATCATTAAGACAGAGAATAAGAATTTTACAAAATTTATTGAAATTTTAGAAATATTAGAGGATTTCACGGTATTTCGAGGGATTTTATAAAATTTATTCTGATTTTCAGAAATTTTAAGGGATTTTACCAGTTACTGGGGTTTTATAGAATCTAAAGAAATTTAAAGAATATAAAAATCTAATAAAGAGTTTTCATTGGATTTTCAGGTAATTCAAAGTATTTGTCGAGATTCCATGGGATTTTAAATAATTTTAAAGGATTTAACGATATTTTGTGTAATTTTATGTAATTTTAGAATCTTTAAAGCTGTTTCAAGAATTTTCGTGAAGACTTATTTGATTTTCAAATATTTTAATATATATATAAAATAGTTTTAAGGACTTTAAAGAGATTCAAGGAATTTTACGAAATTTCATTAGATTTTTAGCAATTTTAAGAGATCATGTTATTTTGAGAAATCTTAAATCTTAACCTTTGAGATTCCTAAAATTAGACTAGGAATTACAAATTTCTATATATCAAAAATTAAAATTTCTGAATTTTGCATACTTTTGAAATCTCTTAATTTTTTCAATTCCACATTATTTTAGGTAAATAATGAGATTTTAAAGGATTATAAAGTAATTTTATTGAATTTGACTATATTTTGTGAAATTTTAAGTAATTTGAGAAACTTTTAGACATTTTACGAAATTTCATTGAACATTAAGGTATTTTAAAAGATTTAATGTGATTTCACGGAATCTTGGAAAATATTCAGGAATTTAAAAGGGCTTTACGAAATTTATTGAAATTTCAGAAATATTAAGTGATTTCACGGTATTTCGAGGAATTTTATGAAATTTTAAAGGATTTTACGAAATTGCATGGAATTTTATGTAATTTTCAAAAATTATACAATTTTTCATAGGATATTAAGTTATTTTAACGACTTAACCCTTGCTTGCCACACTGGGATGGATTAAACCCCAGTCATTAAGGCTGTGGGAGCAATGGACAAGATATCATTTTTTTACTTTAGATTTTAAGGCCACAAAAAATAAACGGATTTAAGTGCCGTTTGGCAGGGATGTGTTTCTCGATGTGAAAAATGGGGTTTAGTATCGGTTTTTCGAAAAAACTGACTTATTTTGCTAAAATGGTAAAGTTTCGGCTAACCTAACCTTAAACCTAACCCTAGCCGAAACTTTATCATTTTAGCCAAATAAATTAGTTTTTTCGAAAAACAGATACAGTACAACCTCCATAGTAGGACCCTCCATAAGAGAGCCAATGGCCTTGATAAGTTCGGAAGCTTCCCCCACTACAAACGTTACTCACGCGACTTCGAGAATGGGCGCAAAACCTCCATAGGAGAGCCATAGCCGAGCGCAGCTTAATTTCAGTTCTTTCTCATTGAAACTGCTTTTATTACAATTATTTTTCTAATTTGCATATAATAATTTGTGTATTTATATATATTTAATCGGTTTTCTTTAAAGTTTTATAAAAATAAAGCTTTACGAAAAGTTTTAAGAAAACAAAATTATAATTTCAGTTTAAATTTAAATATAATATGTACATATTGTATTTATGTTCACTTTATATGTAATCCATTTTTTATGTAATCGAAAGGGCGCTGCTTATTCGGCGTTTTCATCGTTGCCCGTGATGGCTTTCTTGTGGGGTTGTACTGTACTAACCCCCATTTTTCACATCGAGAAACATTTCCCTGCCAAACGGCACTTAAATCAGTTTATTTTTTGTGGCCTTAAAATCTAAAGTAAAAAAATAACATTTTGTCCGTTGCTCCAACAGCCTTAATTTAAAGTACCGAAAAGTGAAGGAAATTGCTTTAAATCAATATTTGTCAATAATTCGAGACAAACAAATTGTCAAAGAAAAATACCCAATAGTTAATTTTTTATTACATTTTTAAGTTACTTTATGGGATTTGATGATATTTTGGGAGATTCTAAGTAATTTTAAGCAACTTTAACCTTTGTTTACCACGCCTCTGCGGAGTAACACGTTTGCTACACTGGGGTGTCGGCCACCCCAGTCATAAAAACTATTATAAAAAATTAACTATTGGATATTTTTCTTTGAAACTTGATATGGAACTTCTCAAAAGCTTACTTTAAAAGAGCATATAGGTTATATAGGCAAAAAGTAAATTTAAGACACTAAAAAAATGCAAAAGCAATAAAAATTTAAAAAACGACAATTAAAAAAAAAATTCATATTTTTTTTATTTTTTAATATTAAGAGCTAAAATTTCAGCTGTCTTCTACTGATGTGTCACTGTAAGAAAAAAAAAATTAGTTTCCTGGATCTTTCAAAAAGGGTCATTCTGAGTAATGAAGGACGAAATTTTACGGAAAAATTAGTTATGCATTTTTGCTAAAAAATTATATTTAATTCATGAAAAAAAAAGAAAATCTTACATTATTTTTACTGAAAATTCTAAAAAATATTATTCCGAAGAAAAAAAATGATATAATTTCAAGAATTATTTTAAATGTCAACATCAACATAGTCATTGCACATTTCTTGTACATAATTTACATCGTCGTTGAGTTTCGAAAACAACTCTCTACACATTTTCGGATTGAACATTAAGTTTCCAAATTTTATTTATAACAAAAGTAAAAATAGTATAATATTCGTACCTTATTTTCACTGTGATGTCAATATATTTTCACTACACTAACTAGACAGAATAAACACTACTTTCAGTAAGATTGCAACTTAGGCGCGCATTTGAAATAAGAATCGTACAAAATCAAAGGTGATAAATTATACAGGCACACTGTGTAATTTATAAAGAGCGGGGAATTTTACATCCAGATATGGTATTCATTTTTATTTTTATGAAGATCCTAAAGGTAATTTCTAGGTCAATTTAAGTTAGTAACTTAATAGTTCGATGACGATTGCAAAAATACGAAAATGTGTCTTCGTGGAACTTGATTACAGTTTTCATATGTTTTGAAGGTCAATGAGTCAAAATTCGAGGTCCATTAGACCGCAGCACGTCAGGGTCAAGAAGATTTGAAGGCCTAGTTGAGGTCAATCAAGTCGTTTGAAAGGCGATAACTAGTATTTCTATGATTTTGAGGTTTATGAAACTTCTGTCTAGGCACATATATCAAATCAGCCGTGCATTACTTTCATAGAGATGAAGGTACTCTTTCTCTTTTGCGTCTTCATCTCGGTGTCCCTCTTAAGTATCCAATAAAAATCTGCCATCATGTTTACATCCCACTTTCCTTGATACCGAAATTCCATTTCCTTAATACTTTGATGAAAACGTTCACCTTGGAGGTGTCCTGGATTCCGATACTAGACAAATTTAGGTGTAGTAAAAAAGATGTGATTTTTGCTGTATTTGAAGTAAATTTTCAAATCATTCAAAATTGAAAGAAGTTATCTAACAAGTTGATGCCAATTTACGAAAAATTCTTCGATTCACAGACAAAAAATTGAAAATATACGAGACGCCTCACATTACTTCTAGATATTACAAAAAACAAAGCCTCCCCAAAAGAACTCCAATAAAAGAACATTTTTTTAAATATAAAAAACTGTATGAGCTGAGATACATGCGGCCACTTTCTCTATGACGAGTATATTCATCTTAAAAATTCCTAATAAATATAATATCTTGTATGCTCGGATGAGGATCGTCAGAGTGACGGATATGTTTGGTTTTTACATCTTTTTTACCACACCTAAATTTTTCTAGTGTCGGAACCCAGGACACCTTCAGGGTGAACGTTTTCATCAAGATATTAAGAAAATGGAATTTCGGTATCAAGGAAAGTGGGATGTAAACATGATGGCAGATTTTTGTTGGATGCTGAAGAGGGACACCGAGATGAAGACGCAAAAGAGAAAGAGAAATCCGTTACATAGATCTTTTGATGACAAAAGGGTTCGCTACAAAAGAAGAAAAGTGTGAATTTTTGCAATATCACGAAACGCTGTTTGCATCTTGGGGAGTACCTTCATCTCTATGAAGGTAATGCACGGCTGATATACAGGGTGTCCCACCACCTATACAACTACCGGTAATATGTGATAGAGCACAAAAAAAGAAACAGAAAAGTCCTCTGGCAAATTTTGATCTGGGCCTTAATTTGGGCACAGTAAAGCTTCAAAGTTAGGCATAATGAACCAGTCAGGAGCGAGGTTTAGCAACTATTTGTTTGTGTTTCAAGTGGTGAGATAGTGTGCCTGTTGGTGAGACACAATTGGTTGCTAAATCTCACTCCTGATTGGTTCATTATGCCCAACTTTGATGCTTTACTGTAACCAAATTAAGGCACAGATCAAAATTTGCCACAGGACTTTTCTGTTTCTTTTTTTGTGCTCTATCACATATTACCGGTAGTTGTATAGGTGGTGAGACACCCTGTATGTGCCTAAATAGAAGTTTTACAAACTATGCACATATTATTTGTGATCGGGGTGACAAGTGTGGGGCAATTCTTGAGACCGTATCCAGATAGAACGACCCTCAAAATCATAGAAATACTAGTTATCGCCTTTCAAACGACTTGATTGACCTCAACTAGGCCTTGAAATCTACTTGACCCTGACGTGCTGCGGTTTAATGGACCTCGAATTTGGACTCGTTGATCTTCAAAACGTATGAAAACTGTAATCAAGTTCCACGAAGACACATTTTCGTATTTTTGCAATCGTCATTCGAACTATCAAGTTACTAACTTAAATTGACCTAGAAATGACCTTTAGGATCATCATAAAAATAAAAATGAATACCATATCTGGATGTAAAATTTCCCGCTCTTTCAGAATTTGAAGTCAAAAATTCACTTTCTTCACATTTTGAAAATTTGACCTTGAATTGACCTTAATGCAGACATGATGGAATCAAACGGATTACAGATTCGGATTCAGCGTTCTTTAAAACCATAAAAATGATAGTCACCTTCTGCCAATCGAATTTTTTGCCGATAAATAAATTTGACTTGATGGAGCAAAACGGACTCCGGATTCGGATTCAGCGCGCTAAAATACATACGAATGTATAGGTCCGGTTTTTGGACATTACCACTTTTTTTATTGTGTACCTGTGTTATAGTTGTTGGAACGTTTTAAATAAAAACGGTAAAACGTAAACTAGTGCAGTCCTATGCCAATGACCTGAATAGGTACTGGCAGTCTCGAATTATTGACAAATATTGATTTAAAGTGATTTCCTTCACGTTTAGGTGCTTAAAATTAAGAAAAAAGAAGACATGGGTGTAATCCATCCCACAGTGACATGTAAGGGTTAAGATATTTTATGAGATATTATATTAAGTAATTTGAAGCACATTTATTTCCAGAAATATTAAAGCATTTGGTGAGATTATGTTGGATTTTCAAGAATTTTAAAGAATTTAACGAAATTTCATGGAATTCTGAGTAATTTTAAGAGATATAATGAGACTTTACCAGATTCTAAGTAATTTTAATTAATTTTGCTTCCTTATAGAGGAAGCTTTGTAGTGGTGACAAAATCCAGTTTCATGAAAAAGGTTTTTTTGAACATATTTCAAGGGCAATATATCTAATAATTATGATGATCTGGAAGTTTTGCATAGCTCTACCACTATACACCTAGTTGAATTTCTTATAAGGGTTTAACAACTCATGAAGATTTATGAAATTAGACAAAGAATTACAAGATTTTTATATTTCAAAAATTAAAAATTCTCAATTATTCTACCAGTAAAAGGTGTGCAAAAACGAGAAAATAATCGCGCGCAGAGCTCGCGAATCATAATTGCTAGTATTATAAATATTCAGTGAATTGTTTAATAATAATTTGATTTTCTTATTGCAGAACGCCTACAGCGAAAGATGGAAGTATGGTTGTAAAAGACATTGTACAAAATTCTTTAGAAACCGTAAAGACGTTGACGGATCCGAGCACTGTAAACGTCGTAGAAAATACATCTGCCGTGGAGGATCTCATTTTGTAAGGAGAGGCAATAGGAAAATCTTTTGAGATTCGGGGTAGCAATAGGTCAAATCATATCAGATCGGTCTTACCATTAACCATAGTACTTTATGTTTCTATTCTCAAAAGTCTTGGTGATGGCGCAGCTGTATTCTAAATTTTGATAGCAGATAATATCAAGTTGATATTAATTTATGGCTCTCAATTCTTCTATCCAGAATCGTTTAGCGATTTCATTCAACTTTCACCTCGAATTCTAAAGTTTTTTTTAATAACATTTGGGAATACAAAACTTACTTTCTCATCTCTCCACAATCTCCCCGTGTCACACTGGTTGTTAAGAATTCGTAAATTTTAACTTGTATGTAAAAATGTAACTTGATACGTAAATGGTTTTTTAAACGGTAGGATTATTATTGGAGATGTTTCTCTCATATGTGAGAACTTAATCAAATGTATAATACTGTTAGAAAACTGTCCTATATTATCGCTGAAGTATTTATCAACAGGCAATGGTAAATATTTTCGAGCCTTTGATAATTTTATTTACTATACTTTTATAAAAATTCTTACAGTTACGGAGAAGTTTTAATTACGTTCTGACGTATGGGGGAATTATGACCTTCAAACTTGTGCTAAGGTGTCCCAAAAATGATTAGCTGTATTGATTGGCTCTTGTTTTTTTAAATTTATTTTCAAGATATTTTTCTTTCGTTGAAAGAGTCTTTTTATCTTTATTTAGACGATATTTGATGTTGCGCTAAGTTTTTTGACTATTATTAAACTTCGCATTTTTATAAGAAATATAAAACCGCAAAGTTTAATAATAGTCAAAAGACCTCGCGCAATTTTAAATATCCTCTAAATAAAGATAAAAAAAACTCATTCAACGAAAGAAAAATATCTTATTTATAATTATTATACATAAATCCAAGTTTATTTTTATAACACTTGGATGTGAATCTTTTCGATTAGATTATGCACGTTCATAGAATCGAATTAAGATGAAGAAAATATTGTTAATTAGAAGATAAAAAAAAATTGGGCCATCTTCAATTGTACGTATCGAATATGTGATGTGGCAGTAGATTGGTAAAATAGTTGAAGTACAAGACACGAGCGGAGCTCTAAAATCATTGATCGCTAATCAGAATTTTAATGATATTTAATTTTACACAATGAATAAGTATTATGCAGGTTTATATACTGCAACGGTGAGATACCATAACTATGAGGCTATTTAAGGAAAATCACCATAGTCCGATATTTCACAATGAATTTAGTGCTTTTGCTTTTTCGAAAGATTAAACAGAAGTACTTAGGTACAGTGCCTACAAATCGCTTAAACATATTTCTATGCCACGGCATGATGTAAAAAAAATCATAAGTATTTTTATTATGTTGAGGATTAATGGGTTAAAATTGCCAGAGTGCGGTGTAAGCGAGTCCCTTGTTTGCATTCCAATAAAAGCATACAAAAATATCTTGTTTTATTGTTAAGTGTATTGAATCCAAGTTTAAACCACCAAATTCGATTTTTTAACATTTCTATTTTAAAATATTAATTATTTCGATTATTTCTCATAGAATTAGTCAATTAGTGGAATTAGCTAAACTTATCTCCATTTCATACAGAACGAGATTAATAATTTAGTTTCAGTGAAAAATATTTATTTCTACGAATTGCGAACGTAAATTTGGGGTAACTAAATTGTTCTTAGGGGCTGTCCTTAAATTACGTAAGGTTTTTAGGTGGGGAGGAGGGTTAAGCAATTTTCTATGCTGACCTTACGTGGGGGGTACGTGATAGAAAAAAATTTTTACGTAAGATTTTTCATTTTTGAAAATCACTGAAAATCAAATTTGTATATAAGAGGTATTAAAAAAAAATAACAAAATGTAATATTTCATGTAATTTTTTAATCTCTCCTTTATAGTAAAAAATATTCGTTTGAAAAGAGTCGACGTTTTTATATTGTCTCACACGACAACATTAAGAAAAAATGTATTCAAAAAAATTTACGTAAGATAAGGGTGGGGGGGAGGTATCAAAACTTACGGACCCTTACAGAGGGGGGAACGTGGGTCAAAATTCCAGATAACAGCCTTACGTAATTTAAGGACAGCCCCTTATGGTAAATTATCACATGCTTTTAAGAAATATATTAAATAATAATTAATTATTCAAAAATCGGGTGAAATTCCGAAAAGCATTGACCTCCGATTTTTTTCGGGCTGCGTATACTTATGTATTTTGACGCGTTAATTACAAGTATGACAGTGACAAGAGGGGGAAATTTGATTTTCATGGTGAAATCATCAAAAAACCATAAAATAATGGTTTTTTGCGTTTATCTTATCTAATATGCAAAATTAAAAAAAAATGCTTCAAACATGAGTAGCAGATCTCATCAAAATGCACGTTTTTCGTTACAAGCATTTTTTTCTAGGAATTATACTTTCTCAGAAAATTATTGGTATATCGATTTTCATGTTTAAAAATACATAAATCCATTAGCTTTGGCTTGGAGCCATTTCCTCTTACCATTTTCCTTTGCCATATCCTTTTACCATTACTCTTTACCATTTCCCATTACCATTTCCTTTGCACTGATTTTCTTATTTTACAATGATTTTTCTTTATAATATGAAGTATTTCGATGATATATACAACTTTTGTTTGAAACATTTTTTTTTAATTTTGCACATTAAGGCTGTTGCAGCAGTCATATTCCGAGCTTAAAATCCGAACGGATCTCTCTTTTTAACACCGTAGGATAGAAAGAGAGGTCAGTTCGGATTCGTGTGCTCTGAATCCCACTGCGGCAACGGAAAAATGTTATTTTTTACTTTAGATTTTAAGGTCGCAAAAAATACACGGATTTTAGTGACATTTGGCAAGGAAGTGTTTCTCGATGTGAAAAATGGAGGTTAGTATCTGTTTTTTGAAAAAAATAATTTGTTTGGCTAAAATGAAAAAGTTTCGGCTAGAGTTAGGTTTTAGGTTAGATTAGCCGAAACTTTTCCATTTTAGCCAAATAAATTAGTTTTTTCGTAAAAACAGATACTAACCCCCATTTTTCACATCGCGGCCTTAAAATCTAAAGTAAAAAAATGACATTTTGTCCGTTGCTCCAACAGCCTTAAATAAGATAAATGGAAAAATCTATGATTTTTAAAGGTGATAACAGTGTGCTCAGATCTGAAACAAGTTGCCCTCGCACACAATGAAACCTCTGTGTCCGTGTGAAAAAAGTAGGAGGCCGAGTGATTGCGCGCGCATCAAGTTCTCCTCTTCCGAATTTGAAAACTCGAAGATGTACGATTGCCTTCGGAAAACTTCGGTGGGTCTATCTATTTATATCTCCTCGATTCACATTTGAAATGGAAGAAATTGTCGATTTTAATCATGGATGTAAGAATACATGGATGGAGCCCTAGCCTGTGGGGTCTGTGACCAAGTAAGTAAAGGGGGAACCTGTGTGTAGGCGGCCATATTACAGTGGGAAGTTTCTAGGCTTTCGATTGGCTGAGATTTAAGTGCGGATTTTTAAAATCTACCTATCATAAGCCAAACTAAAAATCAGTCTATCGAAAGCCAAGAAATTTCCCACGGTAATATGGCTGCTTCATGCCCCATCGCAACTCAGCTGGCACATCCCCCTTGCCACATGGTGGGGGGCAGACTGTCAGGAAGGTTGGGCTCAACAAAAATTGTACATGGAAATCTATGCAAATTGAAATAAAAACAATTTTTCAGCGTAAATAAGTCATAAATTTATTAATAAGTATATTTTATAAATGAACAATTCATTTCCGCTTATTTTGAATACCCACTTGTCCCTTGACATACTTTCCATTTTTGAATATAAAATAAAATGTCATAAATTGTAGGTTATTTGGCTGTTTTTGGAGTTATCAACACAAATCAAACGGTCAAATAACCTACAATTTATGACATT
Organism: Synergus japonicus; assembly: GCA_900474275.1. Taxonomy (NCBI): domain Eukaryota; kingdom Metazoa; phylum Arthropoda; class Insecta; order Hymenoptera; family Cynipidae; genus Synergus; species Synergus japonicus. The sequence continues at coordinate 27,564 of UCOH01012679.1, forward strand.
TTATTTTATATTCAAAAATGGAAAGTATGTCAAGGGACAAGCATTGATTTCCATGTACAATTTTTGTTGAGCCCAACCTTCCTGACAGTCTGTCTCCCACCATGTGGCCTGGACGTCACATTGCACAGCCTAATGAAGATTTTACAGGGCGAGCGTTCGTAGTCGAGCAGATAGATACGACTTTTAGGACAGAGGGAAGACTCACGGACTATAACTTCTCCACTACACTACATTTTCACGCATTAGATAGGTCGTAGGCGCGGCCTACGGACGCGGAGATGTAGTGGTGAGTGGTGGGGGGTGTTTCACGGGATCTGGAATTCTCGAGCAGCAGACCGATTTCTCGCGTACCTAACAACTCAATTATTAGCAAATGAAAAATTTTTTATATCGTCGTTGACCAATTAAACATAGCTGGGTATTGGAAAATCGGAATTTAAAATAGATTCGGATTTCAAGAATATAAAAGATAAATAAGTAAAGTTTGTGTTCGCAAAGTAAATAAAACTTTTAATAAAAACCTTAGATAAATTTCTAGTCGGTAATTTCCAATTATTTAAGAATGCGGATTCACGAAAGCCTCTCGGACCGATTCAAATTTTCTAATCGGTTTCTTGTTCCTGGGTTCCCGCCAATTTTCGCTATCACTCTTTTGGGAAGTTTACCTAAAAATTGAATTAGTAATTTAAAAACACTGTTCCGCTGAATATATTTTTATTGAAGTGAAATAAAGAAATAGTAATTCAAATTTTCCCGCCTAGAAAAGTACAAGCAAAAAAGATATGAATGAACCTTTAAGGTTTCGCTATACACAGGGATAGGTAAGTAATATACCACCGGTATGTTACGTGGTTTACTACACGTATGTTACCAATTATGTTACGTCCTTAGTTTACGACACGATATAAGTGTATGTTACCTCTTGTCACGTGACTGTAAGGGTGCCATCCTATGGTCGCAGAAAACGCAAAGTAGAAAGCAGAAAATCATTAGAATGAAAGAGAGAAAAAATCTGCTTGTCTCTTTCATTCTTATGATTTTTTGCTTTCTGCTGCCATATGAAGGCACCATAAGTGCGGGATTTCGAAGTTTCAAAGAGCGTCAACGTAACCTATATTATTCATCGTGAATGGATTGTGCTTTTATTTGTATAATTATAAATTACACTCATCTCGCGATCGACGGCACCGCTCGGTTCTTGTGTGCCGTCGATCGGTCGAGATTATAATAGCTCGAGCGAGCACTCTGATATAATCATTCAGGATCGGTATATGTAGACTTTAAGATTCGCTAATTTCTATACTACGCAGGCTACGCAGTACGGCGCTGAGTTTCGAGCGCCGGCACTTCAGTGTAGGCTCCAAGGGACGCTCGGGGGGGTCGTAGAATCAGCCAAGCGTGAAAATTTCCGTCGATCGCCGTGCCGTCCATCGCGAGATGAGTGTATACAGAAATGAATAGAGTTCTTAGTCGGTTATATTACTTCGAGAACGGTAACGAAAACATCGAAATATAGAAATGGACTACGGTACGCTGTAGGAAAGCGTGTGATAATGCGTCAGAGAGAGAAGTTGCAAAGGGATGTATGTTTGTCCCTTTCTCGCCAAAGCTAATTGGTTGAGAGCATTTTCGGTGGGTGGAGCTTGGTGGAACTCAACCAATTAGCTTTGGTGAGAAAGAGACAAAACTACACCCCTTTGCAACTTCTTTCTCTGATGCATTATCACGCGCTTTCCTACAGCGTCCCGCAGTCCATTTCTATATGTCGATGAACGAGAATGAGAATATAACCGAGACTTATATTCTCTAAGAATTTATGAGAACTTATGATTTTAAAGATTTTTATGACAAGGGAGATAATTGTTGATTAATTAACCGATAAAATGTAATAAACTGTTTTTTGTACCTCTATTACTTCTTAATGAGCTTCACACAAGTTGTAAATGAAAAAACTATCACAAATGTATGCAGAGCATAGGCTTTGTTAGCGTCTAATATAACATTCCTAAATATGCCTTAGCTAATAAATGACTAAAATTTAACAATGTAAATAATGTAAACAATAACAATTTTTCTAAAAATCATAAATTCTTAAATTCTCTTAAATTCTCATAAATTGTGTCATATTCTCGGTCATATAACCTGGATTTAAGTACTCGAGAATTTAAGAACTCTAGAAATGAATCACGATGGCAGCCCTATCCGACTCCCATATCTTAAAGACCTGATTATACGCTTTTAGGAAAATGTCCTTCTTCTCACTCTACCATGTGACTATCTCATAAGTTTTTCTCATTCTCGCAAATTTTCTGGGTAAAATATTTGGAAAATGTGGAATGAGACAAACTTATGTGCTATATACATAGTAGAGTGAGAAGGACATTTTCCTAAAAGCGTGTAATCAGGCCTTAAGCATAGACCTTGCTTCCTTGGTGATTATAGTTTTTATGTGCGAAATTTTCTCACTAGGGCGACGCTGCGCGCAACACGCTTTAAAAATGTATTGTACCAGAGATGAGTTGGGAGATTGCTAATCCTATTGAAAAAGATAATTTGAGAAGAAGGGACTGATAAGTGCGCCCTCTTGGCGGATCGTAACGAGAACTACTTCGAAGTTCGACCGGTCCCATATTGGAAACAAGACGTACTCGTACAAAAGTAGGAGTGGTTGCGCGTGCACCTACTTCTCTTCTGAACACGGAGGAATAGTAAGGAGATCGAACTCGCTATTCAGAAATGTCAATAGCAACTGCACTCAGTGTCTCCAGATCGTGGGATTTTTCGGCCCCTACTCTATGACCCACGAGCTCATGCTTTCTCTCTCTAGCAACAGTCACGAACCTATTGATAGAGAAAGATAGCATGAACTTGTGAGTCGTAGAGTGGGGGCCAAAAAATCCCATGATCTGGAGACACTGACTGCACTTTAAGTACCAGCCTTCTTGTAAGGCACGGAGGCAGATTGTTCGCACATGCGCCGTACAAATCTACCCGTCTTCTTTTCTCTCGTGAATTTGTGCGAGTGAGTGGTCCGAGCTCTTCGAACTCTGCGTGTTGCTTTTAAAAGTGAGGTTATATTGTTATTATAATATTGAGCTATATGTATTATTCTCACGTCATTTTTGAAACACTCTTAATGTACCGAATGATCGGAAAATCACAGATTTAAATAAATAACAGCAATTTTTATGAAAAAATTTGGAATTTTTGTTTTTATAGGATGTATTGCAGTTGGGAACACAGCACGTCATTGTTATGAAGCCTCTATTTATTTATTCACTAGTCGACAACAACATATTTTTAATTGCACTCCCGAACTTTTTGACTTGACATATACATATAACCTTACTTTTAAAAGCAACACGCAGAGTTCGAAGATCTCGAACCACTCACTCGCACAAATTCACGAGAGAAACGAAGACGAGTAGATTTGTACCGCGCATGTGCGAACAATCTGCCTCCGTGCCTTACAAGAAGGCTGGTACTTAAAGTGCAGTTTCTATTGACATTTCTGAATACTTCCCAATGCATTGTTCGATCTCCTTACTATTCCTCCGTGCATCTGAATTTGAGAACTCGAAGATGTACAATTGCCGGTCGGAAAACTTCGGGCGGTCTATCTATTTATATCTCGTGTATATCTCCTAGATTCACATTTGAAATAAAATGAAGAACTTGTCGATTTTAATACTTCGATGCGTTTTGATGTTGAGGTTAGGTTTTCCAGGTGGAGAATATTAATATTAATAATATTATATATATATTATTAATGTTAGTATTATAATTATATTATAATAGAATAGATTATAACAGTCTTTCATTTCTATGCAGATCTGTAAATTGAAAGAAATTCTAGAAATTGATTATTTTAATGATTTGAATATTTCGCGCGATTCTTATTATACGATAGATTTTGAGGTTCTGTTTTTCCAGGAGTAAAATATTTTAAATACGATATTAATATAAATAATAAATACTATTATTTATGAGATATTTGAGAGATTTCATAAAATTTCAAGACATTTAAAATAATTTAAAAGGATGGAATTTAAAAGAATCTTAAAGAGACTTTAAAGAATTTCAAAAAATCTTTACATTTAATTCTAAGGATTTACAAGAGATCAAACAAGATTTAAATCTTGTTAAATTTTGAAATTGCATAAAATCACTTAAAATCCTTCTATGTCATTCTAATAAATGTCTTGAAATCGTTAGAAATATTCAAAGTTCCTTGTAATTTAATAAAATCACTTGAAATATCTTGAAATCTGTTGAATACCTGTTTCATATCTCTTTCAAACTCTTTCAAAAATCTCTCAAATATCTCATAAATAATAGTATTTATTATTTATATTAATATCGTATTTAAAATATTTTACTCCTGGAAAAACAGAACCTAAAAAAATCTATCGTATAATAAGAATCGCGCGAAATATTCAAATCATTAAAATAATCAATTTCTTGAATTTCTTTCAATTTGCAGATCTAAATAGAAATGAAAGACTGTTATAATCTATTCTATTATAATATAATTAAAATACTAACATTAATAATATATATATATATATATAATATTATTAATATTAATATTCTCCACCTGAAAAACCTAACCTCAACATCAAAACGCATCGAAGTATTAAAATCGACAATTTCTTCATTTTATTTCAAATGTGAATCTAGGAGATATACACGAGATATAAATAGATAGACCGCCCGAAGTTTTCCGACCGGCAATCGTACATCTTCGAGTTCTCAAATTCAGAAGAGAAGAAGTTGGTGCGCGCGCAATCACTTGGCCTCCTACTTTTTTCACACGATCATATATAGAGGTTTCATTGCGTAGGTTTCCTTTTACCCTTCCACCACGGAGGAATTCCTCCGTGCCTTCCACTTTATGTAGTTCCCAAAAACGCCACATACTATGCACGGTACGAATGATGGCGCTACGAAAAGTCAGCTGGGAATTAATACACAGACTTAGCAATTTCCCAACTCATCTCTGATTGTACTAATGGGAAAATATTCAAAAACTTCAAATAATTAGGTTTTTGAACAAAATGAGGTCAGAAAATGTTTCTCAAATGATTGTACGATATAAAATACACATTATCCATCAATCAAATAATATGAAATTGAAAAATACCACATGAAATTACGTAAAATATATACAGTGGATAACAGAGTAAGAATTTCTTGATACTCTTAATAAAATATTTGTTATGTTCTCACATAAAGCTAAATTTATCTAAAAAAATATTAAAATATTTTAGCTTCAAAAAAGAATAATTTTTCATTTATTTGTTTTTGTTTTTCCCAAATTTATAGGAATGAAATAACAAATATTTTGTTAAACTTTATGTATTTCTTCATGTAAAAAGAAAAACATTGTTTAATAAAAGTTTGAAAAAGTAACAAAAATTATGAAATAACAATTATACAATAAATTTGATAGTACATATTTGAATATTTTCAGATATACCTAAAAATACATATTTAATAAAAAAAAGTACATATTTATTTTATAATAATTATTTATAATTATATTTTATTCAAAATTAATTACTATTGATGTTTAAACTAAAATATTTATTTAACATTTCCTGCGTCACGCGCCATTTTCGGTATACGCCACGTCATCACTTTCATCTGAACAATAAGGACAAAGCGTTACGTTACTAATGATCTTTTTATTATTGGAATTTCATGTGTTATATTTCAATTTCATATTATTTGATTGACGGTGGAATCCCATGCAGGCGTAAAATGCAAAGCGTAAAATGAACAGCCAATTGCAAAACACTTTTAGCGCCTGCATGAGATTCCACCCTGGTAGGCAATGTGTATTTTATATCCTACAATTATTTGAGAAACATTTTCGGATCTCATTTTGTTCAAAAACGTAATTATTTTAAGTTTTTGAATATTTTCCCATTAGTACAATACATTTTTAAAGCGTGTTGCGCGCAGCGCCGCCCTAGTGAGAAAATTTCGCACATAGAAATTATAATGACTAAGGAACGCCATTTTCTTTTTCAGTCGGATAGGACTGCACGGTACTAGGCCGATGAATATACAGTTGTGGAGGGAACTGGAATATACTCCAATAAAAATAAATAACGGAAGGACGGTTAATAAAACATTAAGCATATTAGTCCACAATCCATATTCTTATTTTATCAGCATCAACAAAATTTACTATAATTATATGCTAACAAAATAAAAAGGTCTCACGAATATTTTTGTTAATACGTTTATTTACAAACTACATATACTAAAATATAGACATTTTACAAACCTAGTACAGTCTAAAAGACATGCAAGTTCTCAAATAATACAATTTAATAAACTTTGATAGAAAATAAGTAAATAAAATTATAAAGCAAGATCTCCATAGTATCATAAAGAATAGAGTTTACAAATTTTAACGCAGTTAGATTTAGAGATAAATAAGCGAAATTAATAATTTTTTAAAAGGTTATTCTTTACGTACCTATGTCCTTAAAGACGTTTGTAATCAACATTTGTCCGAATTTCCTGGCATACAAAACACTTGGCAACAATCTTATCCTCCTTTTTAATTTAAAAAAATTTTAAGTCGTCCCATGGAATTCCGGCTTCGCATGCCGTTCTTTTTTTCTACAGTTTGTTACGATATGTTACCTCATTTAGGTAACATACGTCGAAAAACTCGAGTTACGCGTCACAACCCATCCCTGGATACATATACAGACTAGCGCCACCAGCAGGGTTGCACGGTTACGCGTAACTCGGACTTTTATATGTATAATACGTATTTTACGTATTATACGTAAAAAATGTATAAAATGGCGGATTTAAAATGAGGGTGGGGGAAAAGAGCATAACATAACCTCAATTATTCAAGAATTAGGTTATGTTTACTTTCTAAATATGAAGCGCAGTCGCCATCTTGAAAACGTAAATTACATGTAAAAAACTAGGGACGTAAATTACTTACGTAAATTACGTCAAAAACCTCATATAATTTACCTAAGGTATATTACATGTGCAACCCTGGCCACCAGTGGTGGAAATTGAGCCCCAGTTCTCTATCCCCCCCACTGCACGGGCACGGTGATCCCCACACCACAAACATAGTTTTTTCAGTAATCAGTATGAGAATTCAGACTATACTATGAGTATGAGTATGTCATCAGTATGTGTTCGATGGTCGTGAAGTGTGGTTATGTGTATTTTTTTCGCGAAGAATATGCACCTTAGTGACTTGAGTAATATGAGGGGTGATCAATTGCCACGTTGAAACAATGTGGACCATGTGAAATGGGAAATTTAGCAACAGTATTCGGTGCTGTTCTCCTGCCCTGTATTGTGGATTACGTTTGGGCCAAGGAGGAAGAGCAAGGTAAGTGTCATTTTTTGGTTTCTTTTCTGTTTTTGTTGATTGTAACGGTTCTTCAGAGCACGTGGAACGCTTGTCAACATTTTTTAAATCTCAGAACAGTCAAGATTTTAATTTTAAATCAGCTGACTATTCTACTGTCATTTACGATCCTAAACGCATGGTATAACTGTTTTTGTTTTCTTTTCGAGAAGGCTTAAGAGCGAAAATAACACAAACTTTCTTATTCTTTGATCCTTCATACTTCACAATGTAAGTTTTAGCAAATTACAGGCTCAAATTACTTTCATTTATTTTGGAACAATAACGTGTACTCTTAATTGGAGTTTTAGGTTTTTTATTTTATAGATTATTCCATTATATATGTTAATTTTTGGTTCTCGTAAAGTGATTTCATTGTTTGTATATTTTTTTAAACGGAACATAAGACTATCTTTCGAAATTCATCTATGGAAGAGCATGTATGTATAATATATGATAATAACTACTGAATCTTTAGTGAAAGTTGGGCTTTAAAGTTTGAAGGCGTGTTCTTGAGCATAACCTGTATCCTTCGCTTAAATATATAGGTAGAACGTTACATTTAATTTCAATTGCATATTAGTAGTATATACCAACTATAGAAATAAACATAGAAATAAGGAAGATTTAAAACAAATTTAATTCTAATCTAATTTTCCGACTCGGTAGATAAATTTTACTATTTTATTTCTTTATGAAATTTTATTGAATGTGAAAGTCGATCAATCGAATTTATGAAACGTAACTGAATAAAATATGGTTTTTAAAACTTTCTAATGGTTTGCTTCCGGTTGTTGAACTGAGTCATATTGTGGAAATCATTTAACAATGTGTGAGAAAGAGTTTGCTCAACTTTTGAGGAAAGTGAACAGACCTGAACCTGCGCTGCTCTTTAGCATTCAACAAACTTGTTGCACAATGGCTATAAGTTTGCAGGTGTTAGCAGCACTCTGACTTGTGCAAGCTCGCAAACGCAGCATGAGATACGAGATGATGCTATAATTCTAATTACTTGAAGGTTCCATATCCTATTACAATTATTTTCTGATTATTAATTTTTAATTTAACTAGCAATTATGATTAGCGCGCACTGCGTGCGATTAATTTCTCATTTTTGCACACTCTTGTAAGATCCTTTAAAATTACTTCAAATCCTGTACAATATCTCAAAATCCCTTTAACATCCTTTAAAATCTGGTTAAAGTTCCTTAAATTTCGTAAAATTACTTGATATTCTTTAAAATTCCACAACCTATCATTATATCCCTTAAAATTACATAACTAGCTGTCAATTTGTCTCAAATTTTGTACTCATTCAGTGAGCACTTTGCTTCCTGTAAGCAAATATGATTTGCTTCCTCCTAGAGGAAGCATTAAGTATTCTTTACATCAGCATTAAATTTTGATTAGGTTAGGTTAAGTTAGGGTCTCAACCCCATAGGACCAAAGAGACTACTATAAAACTACAATAAAATCCCATAAGACCAAATAGGATCCCATATGACCCCAACAGGACCCAATAAAAATAACATAAAATTCCTATAAAACGTTCATTAAAATCTCATAAGACTCATATAAAATCCCATAAGGTTTAGGTAAAGTTAAGGGTTCGGGTTCTGATCCCCATAGGACTCCATAAGACCACTAAAAGACTACTATAAAACGCCTGTAAGACCTCAATAAAACGCTCTTAAATCAAAGAATTCTTCAAAATTCTAATGGGGGGCAAGCGCGCAGGGGGGCGAAGCGCCCCTTGTATATATATATATATATATATATATAT